>PVKC010011713.1:0-24411 GCA_004027635.1 Crocidura indochinensis | reverse complement strand
ATCTTAGGAAATGGTAGACTTGGGGCCGGTTAGGTGGTGATAGAGGTAAGGTGTTTGCCTTGCAAACACTAGTCAAGGAAGGACCGTGGTTCCATCCCCCGACATCCCATATGATCCCCACAAGTCAGGGGCAATTTCTGAGCGCTTAGCCAGGAGTAACTCCAGAGCATCAAATGGGTGTGCCCCTCCTAAAAAAAAAATGGTAGACTTAGCTATCAAGATTGTGTGATTGATAGTCAAGAAGTTAAGGGTAAGATCTCATGGGGTAAATTTGTAAGGAAATTTAAATTTTGGTGAACATTTTAAAATTTAATATTGGGTCAGAACAGTAGTTTAACTGGCATGGTATTTGCCTTAAAAAGGGGCCCGGGAGATAGCATGGAGGTAAGGCGTTTGCCTTTCATGCGAAAGGTCATCGGTACGAATCCCGGTGCCCCATATGATCCCCCGTGCCTGCCAGGAGCAATTTCTGAGCATGGAGCCAGGAGTAACCCCTGAGCACTGCCGGGTGTGACCCAAAAAACAAAAACAAAAACAAACAAACAAAAAAGTCAGCTCACTCAGGTTTGATACCCCATCATCACAAATGATAACATAGACACCTCCAAAAATTATTTTTAGTGCATATCTGGGCACAGTTGAACACCTCAGGTGTAGCGTTCCAAAATTTATATGTGATATTTTTATTATTTGAGATAAAATGAGAAAATTTAGTATTGACATATGATCTTTTTTACCATACAGTCTTGTGAAGGGATGTAAGATTTATATTTCTTGAGAAATGTGGGAGGCTCTAACAGTGGAACATAGCAATTGTACACTTGGAGTTAAAAAAAATCCATCTCTGTCTTGGGAAGTCTGTTTACTGCCACCAAGTTAATTTTGGATGGAATGCACAAGAAATTATTAGGAAAGAAGGTAATTCTCACCTATCAGTCAAGTCAGATATCACAGACACATTGCCTTTCCACCCATTTTTTTATATTTCTTATTATCACTTGTATATGATCAGACTTTTAAGTTATGCTCCATTATATTTCAGCATATGTTAATATAAAACAATTATAATATTTCGGGTTGAAAATCTTGAAATTTCTGTTTTTCTGTTGTGAACAGTTATAATTTAAGCTCTTTTAGTATATATTAGTTTAAATTTATTTCACGGAGACAGATATTGATTAGGTAAAGAATAAAGTAAAAACAGATCTTATTTGACTAACTTGTTGTTGAGAAGCTTAAATCTCTTGTAGGTATCAATGAATTTCCATGAACAAGATGTCCCTGAAATTTAATTACATGTATATAAGGTCGATTTATCTTTCTGTGAAGCAAAATCAAGCATGTAGACTACTATTTAATTGCTTGATTCAATCCAGTAAATAATGATTTGTTTGTTGATTTAAAAAAAATCAGTTCAGAAATCAAGGTGTAGAAATTGTGGTGCAACCAGTCTTTTAACAGAATGTTCACAACTTTGTAAATATCTGTGAAGATCTTTTATTATCCACTATTCCAAGAAACATTTCCATGAAGTGTAGGCTATTAAATTTTACCCTCTTTACAATGTAGCTTTCAATTTTTCAGGTATGATTGCCAATCTTCTACGTAGCAAAGCTTTCCTTGTTGTATCTTATGTGAGAAGCTGGAGCTATCTAGGCTGCTCATCCACCATGTCTTTAAGTCTAAAAGGGCAAAAAGTTTGGAAATAAGTTTTATAACATTCCTAGCACTTTCACCTTAGAGGCATGCTGACTCTGTCCCTATACTCATGTTAAAAGTCACTTAAATATAATCTGCTTTTATTCCACTCAGTGTTTCCCTACCTATGAGTGACGAAATTATGAGACATTTGTTTTTGTGTTTGGACCACACTCTGGCAATCAAGTTCCTGTTGGTCCCTCCGTGACAATTTTAAATGAAGCACTTACTTAAGTACACGTTGATTGATAGGGGTAGTATGTATGTGAAATGAATGAATATGTCTGAGGTTAACAAATTGGTGTTAGGAAAGAAGCTTTTAGAAAGATATTTATATAATTTCCTGTCATTGGTACTTTATAATGCACACACATACAAAAAGTAATGAACAATGATGAAGGATTACTTGCATTTTGATTGTGTATATGGTGGTGTAATATTGTACTTATAAAATAAATATATTCTTGTAAACTGTTTACCTCAATAAATTAATAATTTAGAAAGAGTATTGCACTTTTAGAAGTGTAAGTATTGCAGAGTTGTGATTATTACAGTAATATGAGAATAAAGAAGAAACTTAGAATAAGTGTATGTCTTTTATATTATGCTTGGATAGTTTCTACATTTTGAATATTACATAAAATATTTCTTTTGAAAACAAGTGTATTATAATCAATTGTCTCAATGGTGTGATATATTTTCTTTAAATTAAAATAAACAAAAATTATTTTCTTTGGGACAAATTAAAAAAAATAAGTAAAACATTCTTGTCCCATATTAGTTTGAAAAAATTTATATGCACCTCCTTGACATCTACTAAACTTAAAAACATTATTGAATTTCAAAAATTATATGAAATTAAATACAGGTTAAATAAAATGCTATAAAATGTGAAATATGAAACACTTAAAACTATAATATGAAGCTGGAGAGATAGCACATCAATAGGGCATTTGTCTTGCACACGGCTGACCCGGGACAGGTGGTGGTTCAAATCCTGGCATTCCATATTGTCCCCGGAGCCAGCCAGAAGCGATTTCTGAGCATAGACTCAGGAGTAACCCCTGAGCACCACCGGGTGTGACCCAAACCCCCCTTAAAGAAAACAAAACAAAAAAAACCCACAACAATAACAAAAAAACTAAAAAAAACTACAATATACATTAATGCAGCTGTGAAAAGTTTTTTAATCTAAATTTCTCAGAGCAATAATTTTTTTTTATTTTAAATCTATGATGCTGAGAAATAGAGAAAGTCAAGAAGAAATGCTTACTTTATTGGTGCCTCTTTATTAGAACCCATTTCCTTCTGATAATTCTTCCAGGTTTCATTGAATCTTGCTCTTCAAAATCCAAATTGGAGCAGAAACAAAGAGACTGCTCACAAATTTTGCATGTCAAATTGCATTTTGTTATTTTATTTCTACTTTAAAAACTTGAGCAAAATGATTGCTTATCTTTATACATTGCTGAGAGTTATTTTTTTCATAGCTGTTTAAATTTCAGAAAAAAATGGAAAAGAAATGTTTCTAATTAGCTTCTGGTTTACAGAAGCAGAGCTTTCCCAAATATTAGTATCACATATGTTGTAATCTTTGAAATTATAAGGAGAGATTGTATTCAAAATTAAGGTTCATAGTTTATAGTACTGTGCATGTTTGCAACTGTTTTGTGTTCTGTGCATTTGGGCACAAATGCAATGCCTGAGTCCATCTATAGAGTGTTATGTGCATTATTTTCACTGGCTCCAATTTATGTGCTCTACATATTTCTCTCTTTCTACCCACATTCCATGACCTCAACCTTGAATATTTAGTATTTTTTCTTAACTTTATTTAAACACTGTGGTTTACAAAGTTGTTTGTAAAGCAGTTGTTTCAAATGCTTCAATTTGTTCAAGTTGTTTCCAGTCGCTTCAATCCCACAACTAAATTGACGTTTCCTCCACAACTCTCCCCAATTCCAACCTCCCACAATTCCCCCTCCTTAGCAGACACATATTATCCCTTTAACATCGATTGTTAAAGCACAATGCTAAGTGTACTTATCAAAAAAATAGTTCAGTAAAAGAAAAATTTTTGAAAATGGTTCTATCTCAATGATGTTATTAAAGTTATTGTCTGAGGATTTACAAAGCTGTTGATTGCTAGCCCTCTGTGTTACTGTTTTGCTTATTGAGCTTCTATGCATCTTTCTCAGCTAATTTGTTTTGCTCCTACTGGCTCTGAGTATTGTGGAGTTTAGAAATATAATGAGGTATGCATGTGGCTGTGCATTTCAGAATCTGTAGAACTGAACAATTTTCAGCCGGCCTGTCCTGAGGAGACTTTGGAATTTTCAACTTGAATACTGATGGATCTGTGATTTTCTTTGGCTTGGTACATCTTCCAAGATTCTTGACTGATAGTTTTATGTTAATTTTATTCTGTTGGAAAAGATTCTGAAAGTCCTATTTATCAAGATATATAACAGTTCAGCTTATCCAAAGTATAAAAAAAAATATCTCCCAATGTTATGTGAATCAGATGATAAGGTTTTTGTACACAAAGGAGTAGAAAGAACATTCATTTATTCATTTTTCTTTATGCTTTTGTCTACAGTAATTAATTTCCCAACTCTTGAGTACTTTCATCTAAGTATCAACTATTTTAATTCTATACTTAAAACTATAATAAGTGATTCTCAAGTTCCAAATCACCTTTCTCAGCCATGATATTCTGCAAAGAGGTATTCATTGGTTTTATGATCAATTGTTTGCTAATTATGTAAAAGATAAGGCAGTAATGGTCCAAAATAAAATAATTTATTACATTACATATGACATTCATTCACTGTAGAAAAGAGATGTCATATTCACAGAAAAATATGTCATGAAAATTATTTTTCTACTAGAAATACATTTTTAAATTGTCAATATATCAAAATGGCTGTTTTATCAAACCTTTCAATATATTACTATAGTTTTATTAATTTGTTGCTAACCTATAGGTCAAATCAAGTAAAAAGTTAATAGTTAAAAATAGCCTCTTCTAGTCATATTTTGTTGATATATAACGAAAACAGATTAGAAAAGAATTATCTTTTATATATATCGAGATGAAATGAAGCTTTGTTAATTTTTGCTTCACATACTTACAGCTTACTAAAATAAAATTTATATGCTTATTTATTACACAGACTTAGTAATTAGTCATTCATAATCATTGCCACAGACACCAGGTATAGCTACTGAGCATGAAACTGAAACAAAATTTGAAATGACAGTATAATTTTACAGGCAAGAACAAATAGTCAAAATAATTATTTAATATTAGTAGAAGCAAATTACTAATTATTATTAATACACATGAAATCACAAGGAAAAGAATGATAATATAATCAGAAATTTGATGTTGTAGTTCTATGTCATAGGTTTCACTTCTGACTTTTAATGTAGCTTGTATATTTTATATTTTAAAAAATAGGTGTTTGTGTTGAGTAGCAATTCTTGTTTTCTGACTGAAAATTCTTACTTATTTCTACTTGAAAAATAAACGTCTAATTTTTTAAAAAAGATTATAATCTGTTTATGTAAGTAAGGCTTTAAGCATACTGAAACTAATAGAATATTAAGAAATGATTTATTGAAGCATAATTTGACAAATTTAAATGATGAAGAAAAATGTTAATAATATGACATGACAGCCATGTTATAGCAATGCCATCCACTTATGGCTTTCTCTGTACAGGGATAAGAAACATGATCTCTACCACCAAGATTTCTATCTAGGAAAATGGCTAATAATTTTTAACAGAGATATATTTATTGATTTCTTTTGTTCATGCCCAGTGATCTGTGATTACTTGTGGTTCTGTGCTTAGAAATTACTACAAATGATATCTGGGGAACCATATGAAATTGCAGAAATCAAAACTGGGTTGTCTGTGTGCAAGTAAAATGCTCTAAATTCTGTGATCTATAGCTCCGATATTTTCAATATTTAATGTCACTAGAGCTTTCTATTTGCTTCATGGTTTTTTAACAGTGTTTATTGTGTTATTTTGCAATAGCAAATATTAAATTGTAAATAATATTTTGTCCTTATATTTTGAAAATTATAGATGAAAAGAAGAGTGATAATAGAATCCTTTATAATCCACTGCCAAAAACTATGAGAGTGATATGTTGAATTATCTTAGCATATTAAAAATGTTAACAAAAATTTTAAATAACTAGATTTGACAGAGTGTTTTTGTATAAGGAATTATAATATTCATTCATATAATTTTTTTTGTTTTTGTTTTTGGGCCACACCCGGCGACGCTCAGGGGTTACTCCTGGCCATTCGCTCAGAAGTCGCTCCTGGCAGGCACGGGGGACCATATGGGGAACCGGGGATCGAACCGCAGTCCGACCTAGGTTAGCACAGGCACCTTATCTCCAGCGCCACCGCCCGGCCCCCTCATTCATATAATTTTAATGCAATGATAGTGTATACTAATTCTAATAACAATTTCATAGTTTGTTAGTTTCAAAGGAGTCAAAAGTCAGACATATTCATGACAGATCTTTGCACTTGTCAAGTTATACCAAAGTGTTTGATATTCATTTTGCTTATAATTAAAATATATGCATGATTTTCTATTTAAAATAATTTTTGCAAAAGCTGCCAAGTCATTAAACAATCCTAGATAGAAACTTTACTGTATTTTACAATACTATCAGCCTAGTAGGAGCAAAACACATTTGATGAAAAATTTGTATAGTAGTTCATCAATTTCAATGAATGAAAAACAAAAAAAGCAAGAAACATAAAGACTAGCAGCACTAAATTGCTTTGTAAAACTTTAGACAATAACTTTAGCAACACTAGTGTAAGTTTTAATGATTATCATAAATTTTCTTTTATTGACCTATTCTATTTATTTATTTATTTATTTATTTATTTATTTATTTATGTATTGGCCACACCCAGTGACACTCTGGAGTTACTCCTAACTTTGCTCTCAGAAATTGCTCCTGGCTTGGGGTCCCATCTGGGACACCGGGGGAATCTAATAGCATGGGTCTGCCTCGTGCAATGTAAATGCCCTACTGCTGAGCCATTGCTTCGGCCCCTTATTGACCTATTTTATAATTATTCCATTTGCCATTTTGTTGTAACAGGCAATATGAAGTAAATTTTTATGTTCCTGTTAAGGAGGGAGGATTATGAGTTGAATGAAAAACTGAGAATATTGATGGAGGGAAGGTCGTACTGATGGTGGGATTGATTTTGAGAAATTGGATACCTGAATGAAACAATTATGAACAACTTAGTAAATTAAATAAAAATTGTATAAGGCCATTTTCTATATAAAATAATAATTTCAAAATTCAGCAGTTAAATTTTAAAATGGAATTATTTCCTGAAATATGTTTTAATATTCCATTTCTCTTACACAAACAATTTTTGGAAATACATAAAATATTATAGTTTAATTGATTGTATTATTTTGGGGGAAGGGGTGACTTAAATACACTATTTTATTTATATTTTAGCAGTTATTTTATTGATTGAATGATTGATTGGTTTTGAACCACACCGGTGATGCTCAAGGATTACTTCTATCTCTGTGCTCAGAAATCATTCAAGCGCAGGGAACCATATGGGATGCCAGGAATCGAACCAGGCCCATACGGGTCCCCACCATGCAAGGCAAATACCTTACCTCTGTGCTATCTTCTAGCCCCTTTAATTCACTTTATAATAGATACTTTCTCTTTCATGAACTTCTGTTCTGCTATTATGGAGGCATAGCAACAAATTAAGTGGTGTTCTAACTTGATGACTATTTAGTTATAAATTTTTGTTTAAATGACAAAACTTCTTATTTTATATAGTCACAATTGTGTTTCTGTTTTAGTGCTTCCATAATAATATTGCTAGATTTCAAGTGTTTTATGCTAGTAAATTCATGACAGTATTGTGCCATGTTTTTATGATAATATTTTTTTTCTTCCTTGTATTAAGACACTATAGTTATATGGAAATAATTTCATTTAGGATACATATTTGCAAGACAAGTATATGAAAATTTAAACACACATTCTAATATATTTCTATGAATGACAGGAATATTAGGGGAAATGTGCTAACTGTTATGTTTTATAAATAATATAAAAATCCCAATTCTAAAAATACAATAATAAAATATATGAGAAATTAATATATATACATTTTTAAGCTTTGCAAATTTAGGTTTCAAACTCAAATCCGTGATTTAGAGTTGAGCATTTATATAGAGAATTTTGAGTAAAACATTGTTTTGCTTCTTGTTTACCTTAGTTGAATATTGGTATGAATTTTCTGAATATAAAAACAAATAGCACATCATTTTTATTGTTTTATTTGTAATTGTTTTGGTTTGGGGGGGCCACACCTTATGACACTTAGGGGTTACCCCTGCCTCTGTGCTAAGAAATCACTTCTGGCTTGGGAACCATATGGGAATCCATGGATCGAACCAAGATCCATCCTGGATCGTCCCCAATGATACATTTTGTTTTACTCCTTAAAACAATTGCTAATTTGCCTATGTATATATTAGAAAGCGAGAAAGAATATTAAAAGGGATCGAGAGAGAAAAATTGAATGGAATAAAGATTGCAACAAAATTATTGTTAATTGTATTATTTTTCAGCAGTTATATTTCCCTAAATAATATCACATTAATGCCTTTATACACTCGCTCTATACTTTTTAATACTTTCATATACTTTAAAAAGTATATTTATATCATCAATAATATTATTAGATTAAATTAGATTTAATTATTAGATTAAATTATTAAATATAAAATCATATATAATCTAAATGTATATGAATGATATATACTATTTTTGTCATTATATTATATATCAATGATACATTATATTAGCAATTATATTAATTATCTTATATCAGTAATAGTAAATATTAAATGCATCAACATATAATACAGATATGTATTATTTAAAATATGTACTTATATTGATAAATAATTTTAAATTATAATTATATAATATAAATGTGAATAATTTTATACCTTTCTCTATATTTATACTTTTTTCCAACTTTAGAAATCCATTTAGTTTAACATGACATTTAGTCATGTATAATTCTTTGCTTCTGATATTATTTCATATTATGCTCACTTTTTTTTTTTTTTTTTTTTTGGTTTTTTGGGTCACACCCAGCAGCGCTCAGGGTTTCCTCCTGACTCTATGCTCAGAAATCGCACCTGGCAGGCTCAGGGAACCATATGGGATGACGGGATTTGAACCACCAACCTTTTGTATGGAAGGCAAACTATCTCTCCGGCCCCTGATTATTCTCACTTTGAAGATGTAATAGTTATTTTTTTCAAATATTCTTAAATAAGTATTTGCATTATTTTTCCTCTTGTCCCAAAGGTTTATTGCTTTTAGAAGAATATCATGTGGCAAAATATCAATTGCATCACTTTATATTGATGATGCATATCTCTGAGTTGTCTTTTATTAATTGAACTCTGATTTTTCTAATATTAAATAAATGCCCCTTAGTTTTTCATACAGTATTTGTATTATTATTATGTATAGCCAATATATAGTGGATGAAGATTTTTGTTGTACCAACATTGGGATTAAATATGCTATATGATTTTGGTTGGAGAAATTCTTATGTAGAAAATCAGCCTATTAACCCATTTCAAAACTATTTAGTTGTATGGATATGCACTACTAGAAATTAATTGTATGCTTTATCTTATTACACAAATATCTCATTTTGTGGTTTAAATCATTCCTTCTCTGGATATTTAAAGTTCTTTTTATTGATATCCTACTGAGCATAACAATATATTACACATATTGGAGGCTTTTTTTCTTCATTTTTTGGATGCTTCCTTATTTTATATTCTTAGTTGATACTTCAGGCCCATCTTCTATATGTTCTGTCCTAAAACATTCATCATCTATAGCCATTTCTCCTAGGAGCTTTTGTTATATTGGAGACTGGTATTTAAAAATCTCAATCTTGGCACAGATGCTTCTTGTTTACTGTGGTATCATTAATTCAAGGTCCTCTGAAGGAAAGGAGAGCTTGTAGATAAAAGCTATTAATATTATCCATTTCAATAAACATTTATTTATATAATAACACCTTTATATAAAAGATAAATACAATCTTTAAAATCGTCTTAAAAATTTATCCATTGCCACACAAATCATAGCAGTCTCTGCATCAGTCTATCTGTAATTGCCAGCTCCAACAGTGAGAAATATCCTCTATAATTAGCTGTTCATTGACTTCATTATTTAATTACAGTTTAAATGTATATGTGTTTAAAAATTGTTAACCTGTATGACTAAGGGGAATAGTAGACTATGAGGGAATGTTCGCAATTAAAGTTCAATACTTGTGTACAATTTCTTTTGTCTTTATTCTTAACATATAGGACTACATTTTTTCTCTATTCTTTTCAGTAGTAGTTTCATGCATTTGCAGCCAATTTTGATTCTTTTTCTTTTTGTTATTACATTCTGCTATTCATCCTGGGGAAAGTACCAGTCTGAAGTGTTTTATGAAAATATGTACATATGTGAACATTTATCTATGGTGCTTTGAATTGCTATGAATTTTAAGAAAAGCAGAACCATGGAACCTACTGCTTAGTAACTTTAGAATAGTGACTTGGCACAAAAACATACCTTGTTCTAGGACACACCTACCCTGTACTAGTTTGCTGAAAACCACTACTCTGCTTCATGTTCTCTGTATCTTTGTCTTCTTCAAGGGAATCATGTAATTGTAGTCATGTGATATGCATATATTTGGCTCATTTTTTATAGCAGTGGCTTATTAAAGTTTATCTATCATAGGGTCTGGGAGATATTACCATGTGTAAGGCACTTGCCTTGCATTATAAAACTGTCCAAGGCACCACATGTGACTTCCTGGGACCCTCACAAGAGTGACACCTGGGCAAAGAACTAGAAGTAAGTTCTGATTATCCCTTTGCATAAATGTACCATCACTTGTTTATTTGTTCATTTACTAAGGGGCATATTTGTTCTTTCTTGTTTTTATAAATTGTGAATAAAATTGTTATAAATCTTTTTGGCAGGTTTATGTTTACCTAACTTTTCAATTTTGCATATTTTTGTTAATTAAAAGAGTTAAATCTTGGGAAAAGTAAGAAAAAATATGCATAGTGAAATAATTGATTCTAGTGCAGTTCTAATGCAGTGTCATATGTCTACTAGTTATTTCTTATGTTCTGTGGTATCTCTATAGTGTTTGATTTAAAATTTAGCTATGTTAGGTATGTAAAGTTTTTCCTTAAGTAATGTATAAACTTTTTTCATTAATGAAAAGACATTATTTAATTTGGGACTTTATAATTAGGTCAAAAATATGAACTTCTGTTAAACATTTTTGAAGGTTAAATTTGAGCTGCAGTTAATAAACTTCTAAGGTTTCCTTTTACCAATGAGATTTTGAATATAGAATGATAATTTAAAGCAATTTTGCTGCTACACCTGATCAGTGTGATCAGTGTGAATTTATGCAATATTTAGCCACATTTATCATCTAGTTGTTTCAACACTTTGATTTTTAATATAACAAATAACAAAATTAACAAAATATGTCACGTTTTACTAGATTAGGCAAGTCACAGGTCAACAATTACATAATACTGTGTTAAAGACTTTAGTAAATGTTTATTAAATGTGCTACATTTAATAGATGGGAAGTATGTACTAGAATGTTTCTATTGCTTTTGTGTTATGTAAAAGTGTAAAGACATAAATATAAAGAGTGTAAAGAGATTAAAATAAAATGTAGCCTAAGAAAAATGACTTTTTTGGAAATTTAAAATTAATTTGAGATTACTACAAAATAGTGTTTTGAATCAAATACAATAATAACAGAAAATGAAATAAAATTATGTATTTAACAAAGCAATATATATATAATTTTGGTTTTTGGGTCACACCCGGCAGCGGTCAGGGGTTACTCCTGGCTCCATGTTCAGAAATTGCTCCTGGCAGTCACGGGGGACCATATGGGGCACCGGTATTCGAACCGATGACCATTTGCATGAAAGGCAAACGCCTTACCTTCATGCTATCTCCTGGGCCCCATTAACAAAGCAATATAACGATAGAGTGGTAAAAAAGAAATTGATGTGAATTTGCTTTAACATGGAATATTTTGACAAATAATAGTAATTTTGCAATATGTTCATTTTACATATTAGACACATTTTCACCAGAAATCATGTCTTTTGCTCTTCCTTATTATAGTTACCAATTTATTCTTAGCTCATCTTATATAAAATTGGTGGATTTTCCATTTCTATATTTCAGCAGTGTCCAATACAAAGTATACAAAGAAACAAAATTAATTTTATATAAAGAAAAACTTTCTTGCTGGACTGATAATAACAACCTCTTGGAAAAGCAGTGATTCATTTTTAGAGTCAAAGTTCTTCCAGTACTTGACAATTCATTTGATTTTCATTAGATATGTTTAGACAAATTATGCTTGGTTATAATATTTACATGTTATTTTGTTATTTGTGAAATATAATATATTTTTGTTATTTTATTATATTTGTGAAAAATACTTTTTTTATTTTATAGGAAAGACAGAGATTGAAAAGTTACTAGCCACCAAAGAAATGAATCATTGATATTTGTTGCTTTATTGACATTCAGCAGAATGAAGTTACTTCAATTTATTCTGATTTTTGGTGTGTTATCTCTTAAAGAAGGAGTAGCTGTTTCTGAGAATTTTCATTGGGATTAGCTTAAGATTAATAGTAGTAAGAGGAGTTTCTTCAATAACTTTGCTTTGTTAGTTTACAAATGTTTACAGAAAAGAGAAGATCTGTTACTTATAGTGGGAAAAAAATAAAGTGCTAATTCTGAAAAGGAGCAAGATGAACATTGTAGTAACTGACTTTGAATGTAGTATTGTTTGTTAAGGATTACTATTTTATAGACATATTCATGTTCCTTGAAATATGCTTTGTAATAAAATAGTTTGGGGCAGAGATTTTTTTCATCTTTAAATTATGAGTATTCAATATGACTCCTAAAACTGCTACCCATAATTTTTGAATACTTTAAGCTCAACCAATGCATTTTTATTTTTTCAAGGAAAAAAATTATATAGTATGACCCAGAATCCATTCCCAAAATGGTCTGGGTAGTAACTGATAACATGTAGTCTAATTTAAGAAAGTAAAATCTTTGTCACTGAGGACATTCTCTTTAATAAATGAAACTAAGCAGTTCCCTGTGGGTTTTATGTTAATTACTTACATTTACATGTGAAATTGTTATTTGCAGTCCACCAGTAAGAAGTAGTGAGTGAAAGTATAATTTCCATTGATATTGATTAGGCTATAGATAACATGTCCACTCCTTAGAGGCAGTGAAAAACAAATAAGAAAAAAGTTTTCAGTCACAAAATGATTTACTTTAACAAACTTTACTCAGAAGAAAGCCTGTTTAAGGAATCACTAACTGGATAGAGTTACAGGGATAATATTTTTGAAAGAACAAATTGCAGTTGAACAAAGTAACTGACCCTTCTGGAGGCATGTAGCTTTGTTCTTGAGCAGAAATATTTGTATAGTCGTTTTATGTAAACACACTCTGTTGGTATTTAAATTTCTTTTCTACTTGTCAGAAATGTCCAAGCATGCATCGAGAATACTGGATCTTGTTTCTTTCCTGCTGGGCTTATTTGGTACACAGAGAAATAATTTCAACACTCCAATGTGGGTGGCAGTTGAAAAGTAACCTCTTTTACAGTCTCCTCAGAAAAGTAGAAGAGTGATTTTAAGCTTTGGTGTCAGAAGCACATGTTTCATAATAAATCTTTAGAGCAAATGGAACAGAATACACATATGCTACCAAGAAAGAATATCTTTGTCTCTTGTATACCAAAACAAAACATATTTTCTAAGTAATGTTAATCACAAAAGGTGATGTCAAACAAAATTTTATCTACTGCTTCAATTTTCTAAAAGCTTTTGATCCGTAGTTAAATTTATTTATTTTCTAAATTAACCTTTATGTCTAGAGCTCATAAAGATTTAAATTTAAGGATTTAAATTCATATTGTTTTTTTCCTGTTCTATAACTGTTCTTTACTTTTGCAAAACCTATTTTATAATATTTTTTAAAAAAACCTAAGAAAAGAAGAAAATAAATCAACTATCCTATTACCTTATTCCAATATTCCTTTTTATGCATTTCTATTTTAAAATGTAAACCATTGATTTTGTTTTACTTTGTCAATCAGTGTCTTATATTAACTACGAAAACACAATTTTTAAAAAATGGAAGTTTGATAAAGACTTTTTGGAGGGGTGCATTACAGCTTATTTCTGGCTATGCACTCAGGGATCATTTTTGTCAGTGACTGGGACCATATGTGGTAAACAGGATCAAATTCATGCAAGGTGCATATAGACAAAACAGTCTGCTGTATTCTTTCTCCAGCTCTTTAAAGTCAGCATTTTAAGATCCATAATATTTCAGCATTTTTCAGGTACAAAAGTAGAAGAATATATGGTGTTTAAGTATAAGTTTATAGTAGGAATTATAATAATTGTTGAATTGACTATTTTCCAAATAAGTTTATTATTTTAATAAAACAAGTCTGCATTTAACTTATTGAATAAGATAAACTAGCATCCCAGATAAATACTTTTCAAAACTAAGAATAAAAGTAAAATTTCAATATCTGTATATTAATAGTTACTTTAAACTTAATGAGTGTTGTACTGTGATTTAATTACATTAACTTTTTAAAGGCATAAAATCTATAAATAACACATTACTATGTCAGTGAATTAATGCTCCCCTTCACTACAATCCAGCCAACACAGGTATTTCCCAGTATTCTTGCTACAGGTCTACACACTGGTATAAGATTTTACCTCATTGTCCTCTTGATTTAAATTTCTCTATTGATAGGTGATGATAAAAATTATGTCTAATATTTGTTGGCCATCTCATGCTCTTTCTTTTTTTTGATATATAATCTTTAAGCATCATGATTACAAGCACGATTGTAATTGGGTCTTGGAATCTTGGTCTTTCTTGAAGAAGTATCCGTTCATATTTTCTTCCCAATTTCTGATGGGATTTTTAGATTTGGGGAGTTATTTTTTGTGAGAACTTCATGTAACCTGGATACCAACTCTTTATCCGATTTGTTTAGTGTAAATATTTTCTCCCAATCAACTGTATTTTAGTTGTAGTCTGTTTCTTTTCTCAAGCAGAACTTTTAAGTTTTATGACATCCCATTAGTTTAGTTTTGATTCTGTAGCCTTTGTCATCTGCGTCATACCACTGAAAAGTCCTTTGATGTCTAGGTCTTGGAGAAGTCTGCCTCTATTTACCTCAACAGACTTTAAAGATTCATGTCTGATCTCAAGGTCTTTGATTCATGTTGAGTTAATTTTTGTGTAAGGTGTGAGACACAAATCCAATTTTAATTCCATATAAGTGTCTATTCTATTTTCTCAACATCCTACCTCAACATCACTTTTCAAAGAGTATTTCTTTATTTCATTTTATGTTTTCAGCACCTTTGTCAAAAACTTAGCTGACTATATACAGGGGGTAGTTGTTGAATATTCTGTTCAGTTTCCTTGTTGAGTCTTTATTCTAGTATCATGCTGTTTTGATAAATAAGGCTTTGGAGTAATGCTTCAAGTTAGGTAATGATATGCCTCCCACTCTCATATTTCTCTATGATTTTGCCTATTTGTCATCTTTCATGATGCCATGCAAACTTTATAATTGACTACTCTAAGTTATTGATGTTATCTGAATTTGAATACAATGAATTTCATTGTATCTATAGTAGTGTATCTGTAGTGTGAGTGAGATAGTCACTTTGACAATATTGATTCTTCCAATGCATGAACATGGAAGATTTTTTTATGTCTTAAGATCTTCATCAATTACTTTCTTAAATGTTTGAAGCCTTCATGATATAGGTCTCCCACCTCTTTTATTAAGTTGATTTCTAGATACTTGATGTTTTAGGATGTTATGCCTTATGATATAAACTCATTGATTTGTTTCTATTCTAATGATTTGCATCAAGGAGTGAAACCAAATTTGCATATTAACTTTGCTTTACTGGTTTATTGCTTCTAGTAGCTTTTTGATGGATTTTTTTAAGAGTCTTCAATAAATATGTCATCTGCAAATAGATAAAATTTGGTTCCCTCTTTTCCAGTGTGATCTCTTTCATTTCTTTTTCTTTTTTTTTTGGGGGGGGGTCACACCCGGCAGTGCTCAGGGGTTCCTCCTGGCTCCATGCTCAGAAATTGCTCCTGGCAGGCATGGGGGACCATATGGGGCACCGGGATTCGAACCGATGACCTTTTGCATGAAAGGCAAACGCCTTACCTCCATGCTATCTCCCGGGCCACTCATTTCTTTTTCTTGCCTAATTGTTCTTGCTAAATCTTTCTTTTTTTTCTTTATTTTTTGTTTGTTTTTAGTTCATACCAGGTTGCACTCAAGGGTTACTCCTGGCTGTACACTCAGAAATCTCTACTGGCAGGCTCAGGGGACCATAAGGGATGCCAGGAATAGAACGACCATCTGTTCTGGGTTGGCTTCATGTAAGGCAAGTGACCTACCACTGTGATATCGCTCCAGCCCACTGTTGCTAAGTATTTAATATGAAGTTGAGTAGGAGTGAAGACAACCTACACCCTTGCCTTATTCCTGAGCTTCTGCTACTATGAATATCTAGTCTGTTCTGTAGCAGCTTCAGTTCAATTTGTATGGAATTTCTCACCCTCTGAAAATATTCTCTTTGAATTTGTTGAATCTATGTTGATTGTTTAATTTTGCTAGCAAATGTTTCCTTAATTTCTGTTGAAATTTCAGTGAGGATTCATTGTTTTGTAGTTTTCCTATGGTTCTCTCCCCATCTGACACTATAGTTAACCTCCTTAGTTTCCAAACAGGTTTTTAGTTTTATGGTTATTAATCTTAAAAATTTAGATCCCCAGTTAGTTGAGAATTGATATGTTGAATTGTTTTATTTCCCAAGTGGTAACTAATACAAAATCTGCTTTTCAGATTTTTTTTAATTCATGCAGAGATATATTCCAAGAAAATTATCAATTACTCTGTTGAATTAATTGAATTACTAGGCTATAAACTGTCTGAGAAATAGGGGCTCCACATCACATGTGCCCCCAAATAAGAGAAGTACATATAGCATCTATATATTGTATATACATATATGTAAATTGCAATTTTGCAACTGCAAGATTTTGAGTTTAGTGGGTAGATGGATATCAGTTATGGCTAAGCTGAGGGACAGGAATGGATGGTGCAGAGTGATGGGGTTGATGTCACTCATTTTTTGGTGTGAGTGGGATTAGGACTTCAGGCCAGGGAGGGCAGATCTAGCACACAAAGTGACACTCCTGTATGCAGAAGGTGGAGAGGAGTTGGAGTTGGCCAATTTCTGACCTAGGGAAGGGGCAGGATTGAACAGGATATGAGAGTGAGGGTCCGCCTTTTGCTAGATGTGAAAACAAAACAAAAAAAGCCTTTTAATATAATTTGATGTTGTACTACTTTAGTATCTGCACATATTATGGTGTGTACAGTCAGTGTGTATCTATATGTGTTAACATGAGAGAAGCACATACACATCTATAAAATATGAACATACATCACAGCTCTACCCCTTTAATATTAGTAATATATAGAAATATCACAATTATTAATATTTTATATTTATCCCTTCCCTCTGGGATTTTTTTGTTTTGTTTTATTTTGTTTTTTGGGCCACTTCAGTGATACTCAGGCGTTACACTTGGCTATGTGCTCAGAAATAGATACTGGCTTGGGGGACCATATAGGACTCACTCAGATCAAACTGTGTTCTGTCCTAGGTCAGTCGCATATAAGGCAAACTCTCTAACGCTGCACCACTGTTCCAGCCCAGACCCTCTGTTGTCATTGTTGTTCAAATGACTTCATATTACATACATACATAGTTAACGTGCTTTAATATTTACTTGTGCTCCTCAAAATGTCTCAGACACATTAGTTGTGGTGCTAGCATACTTCTAAATACATAGTGACCAGATGCCACTAGTAGCACTGACAAACAGCATAAGTGCTTTTCACAAACATCAGAATTTTCTGGACTGTATTTGCTGCCTATGGTACTATCTGGGATCAAAATTGCAATCTCAGATTTGCAGGGCAGAAGCTCTATGCTACTAAGCTCGTCTCCCAGACCAAGTGAATATTTAGTTCTAAGCTAATTACCATTTTCTAGTGCCATCCTGTGACAAAACATAAGCCAAATAATTACCATCTAAATGTTTTCATTTGCTATTTTCTAGATCATAATAATACTATTGCAATTAAGTAAAACTATCAGTCATAAAAAATTAATATATCTTAGTTTTCTGAGGTTTCAGACAGTCTGCATTTGTATTATGATTTTGTAAGTTTGTAGGCCACTTCTGGTGATGATAGGAATGGCATAAATTGTGTTCTACCATTTTGAGTCACATTACTGGTCTGTTTTTTGTTTGTTTGTTTGTTTGTTTTTTAGGAAACCCTTAAGAAAGCCACCCTGGATAAGATTTTAAAAGCCAAGGTCCAAAAATGAACCTGACTTTGTGTGCTGGGTATTCCCAGTGTTACAAGTAGCAATGTTCAGGGGTTTCCTGAACACTGTTTAAAGATACGCTGGTGGAATTCAGGAGTGATGTGGTGCTAAGGTTTAAACTCAGATCCTATGTGCCCCCGAGTGCTATGTTATCCCCCTTAGCCTGCATTTTTGTTATCTTAACTATATTAGAGAAAATTACTTAACGGAGTATTTAGCTATCATATACATTCATGAGAATTTAACACAGCTTGATATATTAATAAAATTGGCCCATTCATTTTAATCATAAAAAAGCAATTTTTTTTGCAGTTGAGAATATTATGAGAACCAGATAATATTCTCATTTCTTAAAATATTTTATTGAAACCACTGATTTACAAATTTCTTCATAGTTGGGTTTGACATACAATGTTAAGTTTAATCCTACCAGCACTGTCAAACCTTCCTCAACCAATGTTCCCAGAGTGCATCCTCATTTTTTAAAATATAATAAACCAGGAGCTTATTTGGGGGGCCACACTCAGCAGTGCTCAGAAGATACTAATGTCAGGCTTTGGGGATTATATGGGACACCTAGAACAAAGGTAGGCTGCATGCAAGACAAAAGCTGTACAGGGACTATTTTGATAATGAAAATTGGCTGCTATACATTAAACACTTTATCAAAACCAGATTCTTGTTATTATTTAAAAAGAACTATTATTTTAGATTATTTTTCTTTTATTACATGCCTTTCTATTTACCATATATTTTGCTTTTTAATTTTTACAGAAACCTAAACTTTATTTTTATTTATTTATTTATTTATTTATTTATTATTATTATTTTTTTTGGTTTTTGGACCACACCCGGTAACACTCAGGGGTTATTCCTGGCTATGCACTCAGAAATTGCTCCTGACTTGGGGGACCATATGGGATGCCGGGGGATCGAACCGCGGTCTGTTCCAGGCTAGTGATGGCAAGGCAGACACCTTACTTCTAGCACCACCATGCAGGCCCCTGAAACCTAAATTTTATTATTAAGTTTTCTAGTGCTGAGATAAAATGAATTATGTATGCTAGATATTTATTTCTAAAAGTTAACTCTGAATCTTTCATCAATTCATCAAGATGCCAACACAGACATTGCAGAACTTTGTTAAATATATCTTTATATTTTAAAATTACAAGTGGTTGGTATGCTTTAACTAATATGTACCATAGTAAAATATTATTTTTAGTTTTGTCTTAAATAGTACACATACAATATTGATGGTATTTAGTATAGTTTCATTATAACTTAAAATTTTAAATGATTCTTGGGATATTTCCATCTCCTGAGATACTGTGTAGATCACTTATTATAAATATATCACTGAAATTCATAAGAAATTATATTAATTCCAACAAATCTGATTTTGAAACTGACTTTTTTTTAAAGGGCATGCTTCATTTTATGTATGTTAAGGACAAAAGCTTCAAAATATTTATGAAGAAAGGCCAGAGAGATAGTACAGCAGTAGGGCTTTTACTTTATGTGGAGCCTATTCAGGACGGACCTTGGTTCGATCCTTGGCATCCCATATGGTCCCCTGAGCCAGGAGTGATTTCTGAGCGTATAGCCAGTAGTAACAACTGAGTGTCTCAAGGTGTGGCCCAAAAAGAAAAAAAATGTATATGAAGAGTTTAATATTATAATAAATAAATATATTATAATAATATTAATATTATAATATATCTATTTGGCTTTATTATTGATTTTAATGTAATAAATATTTCAATAAACTATAGTTTATCAATCTAAATCTTTAAGCAGACATTTTTCATTCTACGATGTGTAGGCAGCCCCTGTAAAAACATGATAAAATATTCTTTCTAGCTGTACTTGATCTCCTCCACTTATCTTCATCACCAATCTCTGATATTCTGAAAATGTATGAATCCAGTTTCTTTGCTTGAAGTATCATATCCATTTGTATATATAGATTTATAAACACACATATGTACATATTTATGTATATATTTACATATATGTACATAATATTATATACATATATAAGGCATAATACATATATAAATATATACATATATTAGTATAATAAATATTTGTAAATTTAAATTTGGGTTCTGAGAAGTGAAATATATGGACATATCATCATCTCTTCATATTAACTGTTATGAGAATTTCTGAATGAGTGCGAGGAAAGTTCTTTCAAGTTCTGCCTCGACCTATTTCTGCGATTTGTCTTAAGAGTTTGAAATGTGAGAATTTTATAGCATTTGGTTTCACTCATCTCTAAGTAATAAGAATTTTGCGGAGTAAAAAGATAGAAGGCTTAAAAACTCAGTACTGTTGAACTGATTCCATTTATATTTCACTTCAACCTAGAATAATGTGAATCCAAGCTTTTAAAGTAGTTTCTTTCTGAAAAGCTAATTCTAAAAAATAAAAGAACAATATTTCACTGCTCAGATATGAATGGTGGAGAGTTCTGCTCAAGCTACTCTGTGGGAAGAATTTTTGTAAGAAACCTGATACATAGAAGAACAAACATAAAAAATAAAATACATATCTTTGTTTCATAAAACCAGGGCTAAAAAGTTTTGTGAAGAGTTACTTTAAAACTCTATTAAAAAGGAATATAAAAATGGCCAAAATTGTTATACCAACTTTATTATAATAGCAATCATATTGCTATATGTTCTCATCTACCTGGCATATAGTGAAATTGTGCTAGTATTTTTATGAATTTAGGAAGAGGAGATTTCTTCTTTGGTGGGGGCACACCCGGTGACGCTCAGGGGTTACTCCTGGCTATGCACTCAGAAATCACTCCTGGCTCAGGGGACCATATGGGACATTGAGGATCAAACCGAGGTCCGTCATAGGTCAGTCTCGTGTACGACAAACGCCCTATGGCTGCGCTATTGCTCCTGCCCCAGGAAGGGTAAACTTTTAAAAGATATATTGATTATATGTAATTTAAATTTTTCTCATGATATTTTCCCCATCAATTTGTGCAAGTTAATTAGTGGTATTCTATCAGTGAAATTGTGTGGTTTCATGCTGCTAGAGGGTGCAATGAATTAAGAGACAAGGTATATAAAAATAGCATTCTTAGCAATGTGCCAGATATTTGGAAATTGTGGGCACAGTCATGTTCTGAGTGACCATTGTGTCAGCATGATTACAAGAATAAAATTATATAAGAAAATCAGGAACTCTATGTTTGGATGATATATGTAGCCAACTGGTGTTGCCTGGGTGATCAATACATTCCATGCATCTTTAAGAGTCAATCCTATATTTTCTGTTTCTTGTAATAAATTTTGGAAGAATTACAACATAAAGAAAATACTATTTTCATTATCAATAGTAGAAGGCAATGGAGAGTTATTTGTTTTTAATTTTAAATTCAGCTAATTTTGAAGAGGATTTTTGATAAGACCAAATAATTTAAATATTTCATATTTTTCCTATTTTTTAATTTAACTTGTTTTATTTATTTGCAGCTTTATAGTATTGTGATGCTGAATTTCTTTAACAATACTACTACGTGTGGTTCTGGGAAAATATATGTCAACAGATTCTTTTTATAAAACCTTCCATGTGGAGATTTAACATGAAAAAATGTATGCACTAAATTACATTTCATTCTAATTTCTTGACAGGACAAGAACATGCATGTAGGAAACAGGACTTACCTTAAGCAAAGGATGATTTAATGAGTGTCTGTGATTTTTTTCACTAGAGGTTCATTCCTTAGAGTTAAGACATTAAATATTCATGAAGACACAGTTAAACTGCATATACCTAGGGAGAAATTGAAATGGAAATTAGTTAAATCTATAATAAGAGAAATTACTAGATTAACTATAAATTTATAAATCAATTATATGAAACCACAGATTTTAATATTATGTAGTTATTTGGAATATATTTGTAGGTGAGACTTGTCTGCATTAGATTTCTAATTCCTAAAGGCACACTTAGTAATAAAGAAAAGGTTTACACCAACGGAAATCTGGTCATTGTGCCTGGAATTTGTACCTCCTCTAACTTCTATATTTTCTTCTTTATGACATCGCATTTATAATCTCATTTGTTTGATATTATCAATTTTTTCTAACTTGTTATCTTATTCAGGATATATTTCATTGCAATACTCCCTGCCATTTCCAAAATATATATTTACTATGTCTATCTTTAGTTATTGCAGAAACTATGTAAATTTCTTAGCTCAGCAAATAAATATTATAATCATGTATATCAACATTTGTTTTTCTTTTCTTAACAAGAATCTTAAATTATTTAACTTCTGTCAGAGTGAATTCTATGCTGCCTTGTGATTTTCCATATGATATTATAGTTGTTTATAGTTACTCAGCTTTCTACCATAGATACGTTGAACTAAGTTTTATAGACTTCACTGAAATTGTTTCTAACTGAAGATTGGTTGTGTTTATTAAGATAGAATAAACACTCTAATTGTGCCATTTTTATATTATACATCTCTATTTTTATTACCATATATGTGACAAATACATGAATAAATTCTTGCTGTTTAACAGCAAGCTATTTTTTATATTTTAAAAGACTCTCCAGTATTCACATTAATAAACCTTTTAGGGCTGGAATGATAATAGAGTGGTAGGGTGATTGCATGTGGCTGATCCATGTTCAATCCATAGCAGCTCATATATTTCTCTGAGCACTACCGCCATGACTCCAGAATGTTGAGACAGAAGTAAGCCCTGATCATCACTTTCTGTGGTCTACAAACAAGCCAAAAACTTTTTACAGTTCTAATTATTAAATTCTGAAACTACTGACTGACAAAATATTATTGATGAAAAATGTATATTTTTAGTTTACTTACACACATTACTTTATCAGAGCTACAAATTATTCAGTCCATTCTTATCTATAATTTTCTATTTTTAAATGCTATCAAAAGCATTTTAAAATTACATATCAGTTTCTGATAATAGAATTAAACCTCAATTAAATTACCTTAATTTAGAAAATAAATTATTTTAGAAAATAAATTCTGAGGCAGAAATTTTATTTAATGAATGGAATACTAGCATATATAAAATATTTATTGGGCAAAGCTATTGGAAAAATTCCTTAAAATGGTAAAAATATGGTTTGTGCTGCATAAAAATTAAATTGTATTGACCAAAACCTTGACAAATCTCAAGGTAAGTTCTAAAGCTTTAATGGTCATATGGAAATATGAATTTAATTGAGATAACTGAATTGAGACAAGGGAAAGGCTTTCATACAGTGCACTTTGGTGAACTCTAGCTCTTATTTAAGGAAAAATAAATACCTCAAAAGATTTTGGTGTTTCCTCTCAGTATCTAAAACTACTAAAAGCTAGAAAGACGAACATCTTATCTGTCAAAAAATCTGTGAATAAGTCATAAAAATGTGCTGCTCTGAATTTTGAGAGGTCTACTTAATGAATGTTTTGGCTATTCCTTCACCTGAACCCCAGTTATGATGAAGTCAATATTGTAGGTGAAACTAGATCATATCTATAACTCTTTTAATTTTTTTACAGTGTAATTCTGTGCTTTCCTTAATGTGTCCTTTACTTCTTTGTGGTTGAAGTCTTAGACTTTTATCTTACTTGTATGAGCAGCAACTTCACAAAAATAATTGGAAAAGATAATCATTTAGAAACACACTAAAACAGAGCACAAATAGCACAATTAAATGATCGTGTTTATTTACAGGGCTGCTGTTAAGATAATTAAAGAGCAAAAGTAATATTATGCTTAAGACAGAAGCAGTGGGAGGTAGAAACTGGCTTGTAGAATGTATGAAATCACAAGAATATGCTTTTGTCAGAGATGTGACTCTTATCAACATGTTTTCACTTAATTGCCCTTAAATGAAGCAATTTCCAATGATTGTGACTTCTCTGACTTTTTATATCCATCACTATCTTGTTCTCACTGCAACACAGCTAATAAGCAGATTCCATCAGATAAGGACTTTAGGAAACTATTTTGTAGCAGCAAAGGAGAACAGCAGACTGAAAAAAAAA
>PVKC010011712.1:0-24366 GCA_004027635.1 Crocidura indochinensis | reverse complement strand
AAATAAAACAAAGCAGTGTTAATTTAATGCCTTACCTATAATAATCAAAATAAAGATTAAATAAATAAGAAAATAAATAGTATGGTAAATTTAAGGATAATTATAAGAAATCAACAAAGATATAAGAAATTAAAATAAACACATTGAAGATATAAAACAAGATGTTACTAATAAAGTGACTAATGAATAGAAAGAGTTTAGGGGTTTAAACATAAAACCTAAGGAACACATGAAATGAGCATTTAACTTTTCTATACTGATTAATGAAGTGAAATAAATTATTTAAATCTATGAGGTTTTTTTGATATTTGCTTAATTGACTTAAAATTATTAAACATTTTAACTTCTTTGTGAAGACAGTCAAAACTCAGTCAATTAAATGAAAATATAAATTATCAAAGAAAATATAAATTATCAAAGAAACTGAAGCAAACAGAAAGACTGAGATTAGGTTCCTCTTTGACCTACAAGAGCCATTTCATCTCAGGTCAGCGTATTCTGGGGGATAAAGAAGAATCAAAATGAGATGGGTATTCATGTTATACCAACTGGGATCCACTGAGCCCAAAAATATCCCAATAAACTGAAGCATACAGAAAGATTGGCAGAGGACTCCTCTTTAACTCCAAAGAACCATTTTCACCCTATATCAGTATGTCCCAAGGAGAGTATGGTCTCTCTGCTTCACTCCATGGTCATGCATTTCTATTCAATGAGTCCAATCATGTTATATAAAAGACACTACCACAAGGGGCCTGACCGGTAACACAAGAGGTAGGACGTTTGCCTTGCATACAATAACATAGGACAGAGCATGGTTCAATCCCCTGGCATTCTATATTTTCCCCCAATCTCGGAGCAATTTCTGAGCACATAAACAGGAATAACCCCTGAGTATCACCGGGTGTGCCCCACCCCCGAAAAAAAAAAAAAACACTACCACACAATGAAGGTCACAATGAAGAACCCCACAAAACTTAATGAATGAATACGGTATTTCCAAAGACCCAACTGGTTTCAACATCTCTAATAAGGAACTTAGAGAGAAAATGTTGATAAATGAATATGGTATTCCCAAAGACCCAACTAGTATAGCCTCTCTAATAAGAAATTTAGAGAGAAAATGTTGAAAATGTTCAATGCACTCAAAGAAACCATAGAATCAACAGCCAATAATATTAACAGAATATGAATGAAGTGAGTAAAACTCAAGAAGATTTGACATAACTGAAAAAGTTGGCATGAAAAATGAAAGACTCACTGTAAGGCCTCATCAGCTGAGTGGAAGTGGCTAAGGATAGACTTAATAAACTGGAAGATAAGCTGTAGAATATCTCCATACAACAGCAGAGGTTGGAAAAGAGTCTTAAAATAAACAAAAAGATGGAAAAAATCTCAAATAAAAATACAAATGACAATAGACCTTGGGATAAGTTAAATAGAAACAATATTATAATCTTTAGGAACTCAGAGTCAGGAGAAAGCCCATATTAAGAATCAACAGTTGTGGCAACATGGCTGAGAAGTCCCCAGAGATGAAGAGTATATGAACATGAATCCTGAAACTCAAAAAATACAAACTAACAGACACTTAATAAAAGTAATCCAGGCACATCCAACTCACAATGGTGAAAATCATAGATAGAGATAGAATACAGATAGAATACTGAAACTAACATGATCAAAAAAATAAATTATATATAAAGGAACATCCTAAAGATTTATAACAGATTTATCACAAGTAGCAATTCAGACCTGAGTCAGAGGTACAATATAGTGATAACACTCAATGAAATGGATGTTTCACCAACAATATTTCATCCAGTGAGATTTTCATTTAGGTTTGAAAGAAGTTTACAAAACTTCACGGATAAATAGCAGCTCAGAAACTTTTCAGATTCAAAAATAACTTTAAAGAAATTAAAGTGGCACTTTAAAACAAGATAAACTCTACTAACAAACCAAACTTTTACAGTAGATTGTAATCCTGTTGTAGTTGGCCTCGGATTTGGTGTTTAAGTAGACTAAACATTTTAATAGAGGAGATCATTTAAACTCATATAAAATGGAATATCCTATATTGCAAATGTAGTTCAAGTGTGGTCTGAGAAATGACATACCACAAGAAAAATATAAGAAACCTAGAATTTTCGTCCCATTAATAATTACTAAATCAAGGTATTTTCTTGTGGAATTTACTAGCCTTTATTTTATAAAATCATTCATGATGTAATTTGGGAGAGATAGATAATACAACATTCAGTAGTGCTCAGGGTTTGCTTCTGACTGTGTGCTCAGGGTTCACTCCTGACAGTGCTAGCTCCTGGAACTAGAGGAAGTGCAGAGATGAACTTGGACATAAAAAATGCAGGGGAGGGGCCCGGGAGATAGCATGGAGGTGGGGCGTTTGCCTTTTATGCAAAAGGTCATAGGTTTGAATCCCGGTGCCCCATATGGTCCCCCGTGCCTGCCAGGAGCAATTTCTGAGCATGGAGTCAGGAGTAACCCCTGAGCACTGCTGGGTGTGACCCAAAAACCAAAAAAAAAAAAAATGCAGGGGAAATATTTTATCTTTTCTACCATTAGTCTGGCCATTTGATGTTATATAATTAATATTATTTTAGGCATTGAAATATTCAGCCAGGTTTTAATGTTGTCACTTGAGTATTGTTTGAGAGATCATTAAATACATTAATATAATAGATTTTAGATCAAAGTTTAATATATGCATTTCTAAATTCATATTGCTATACATAGGTTAGTGAATAAAGGGGTAGAAACATACATGCATGTAATGTAGTATTTATGTGCATACATATATGTGTGTATGCATGTGAGTAAAATTTTCCATAATTAACAGTTACCAGAAGGATTCCCAATAAGTTAAGGTGCTATACTCTGAAAAATGGAAAATATGACTAATAAGGATTAGATATATATTGCACCACCTTGTTTTATTTTGCAATATATAATGCTTAGCTAATAGATTTATTTGATATGCTATATTTTCTATTGACATGTATTTAAATTATATACAGTAGCATTGTGCTAGATCATGTACTATATATACATGGATATATTAACATGAGTATGTTATATAAATATATATTTTATTATAGTTTTCTTTGTATTTTTGGTTCTAGGGATCAAGCCCACGTCTGCTGCATGCAAGGCTCGCACTTCTACCAAATCTACTATCTCACCAGATTCAAGTATAAAATCATTTTAAAATAACTTTCTTCTGCTTTATTTTCGCTATTTATCCATTTTATATTGTCAATCAAATTTGAAATAAGTCACTAGATCTTTCATATCTCTCTTTCTCATATAGTTAGATCACTTCAGATTTCTGTCTCATATAGTTTATCATTTCTGTTTTCCATTTGGCTCCTACATCTAGTGGAATGCTCACTTCTTTAAAACTTTCTGGATTCCTACTTGAGTTCAATGTATGAGACATATGCTATTATATTTTTTATACATTTTTATTGGAATTTTGTTTTTAAACCTCTGTCCAGATTTCAAAATTGCTCTTGTAATTAAAGAACAAGAGCATTTGCTTATCTGAACATTGCCCTGTTTGTTAAATTATGGAGAATAACATATTTCAACTCCTAAAGATGTAAGTATTCTAAGAAATTCAGAAGGTATTTTAAGTTGTGAAATACTTATATGTTTCTTATTTATATAGGCATTAGTGAGCTTTCAAAACATCTACCAATAAAGCTTTAATAAAGGCTTTAAACCTACTACTAGTAGGTTTTACTTCAAATTTACTAAATATCTCAACTTCAAACTTACTACCAGTGTCAGTCCTCCTCTATTAAGCAACTTGGTCTCCCCCTACCACTTTACTCTGCTTCTTAGTACACTTTTCTTTCTTTCTTTCTTTCTTTTTTGAGTCAGCTTATTATAATTTGGGTCATTTTTTACAATAATGTCTGGATGGCCTTAGTGTTCACAGTTAATAAGTATTTTAAATAATTAACAACCCAATTAAACTTTTTATATCTTCTATTATATATGAATCTATAATTATCTTTAAGGCAAAATTATTTATGATTTGATGATCCTTAACTGTCTCCTCATTCTCCTAGTTTCTCTAGTTATTGTGTCATCCCTCTGGGGATATTGTTTTATCTGACCTCCACTTTGCTATTTCTAGACTGTAAAAATGACTTTGGGCTATAGTGTGCTTGGTAAGTCTCTTTGTATACTGCTTTCTCTCTTAGAGTGCTAGGCAGGTTATAAAGTCTTTGCTACATGAAAGAAATATTTCATTTTTTCCACATTCTTGCTGTGTTGTCATGACACAAAATTTCTTCAAAGATGTAGATTGATTGATCCATTTCCCACTGTGGCCAGATTCATCATCAGTCATAGATAAGCACTGCCTTGCCTTGTTCTTTCTCAACAAAATCTTGTTTTTTACTTTCCCTCTTATATCTTCAACTTCAAGCTTCATACATCACCATTTTAGCACCTAAAGTTATCTATACAGAAGATACCTACACCTTCTTGCAAACATCTGTCTTTGTATCTGACCTCTTATAAACCCTCCTGAAGATCTTCTGTGACTGTTTATTTTTTTTTAACCTGGAGCTTCTCTGAGAATTTGGGAATGGTCTAAATTTTTCCTTCTAGTGATGTGAGGAGAAACCTGAAGGAAATTTGGGTGCTTACATATTCTTTAGAGTGTCAAATACAACAAAATATCATTCCTTCCATTATTTTACTTTCATAGATTTGACTGATAATTCTTGTAAGTAAAATTTGTATTTGTTATTATCTCTAAATATAATCATATTTTACATTAAACATGTAATAGTTTTAGTAATTGAAAGTGTTTCAGTTTTTTTTAAGTAATGGTTTACAAGACTGTAAATGTTTATAGAGTAAAATTTCTGAAAAATACATAGAATATTTTGGATATTTCTTTACATTTAGAAACCCATATTATTAATTGCAATATTTAATTAGAAAATTATTTCCATTCCTACAAGGTATATGAAAACATAAATATTGAAAAAATAGCATGCCTGTTAATAAATTGAAGCTAAAATAGCATATAACATCAAACATTAAGTTATTTATTCTGGGGCTGGCGAGGTGACGCTAGAGGTAAGGTGTTTGCTTTGCAAGTGCTAGCCAAGGAAGGACCGCGGTTTGATCCCCCGGCATCCCATATGGAACCCCCAAGCCAGGGGCAAGTTCTGAGTGCTTAGCCAGGAGTAAAACCTGAGCATCAAATGGGTGTGGCCCAAAAAACAACAACAACAAAAAGTTATTTATTCTTTACAATTTTTTTCACCATATTGCCAAGCATAGCAACATAAGATTTCAGGTTTTATTTCTCAGGCTACTCCCATATGAAATTCAGAAACCATTGTGATTTACATTAAATATATAATTTTTAATAAACAATAAAGATAAGTAAATATACATTCATTAAACTGAATGAATTTTGAAGTCATATATTCTATTTATAAAATAGTATTTTACATTTTAATGCTTTGGAAATATAAATTGATTTATATCTCATTGCTGTAATTACTAATTCCATGCACACTTAATATTTTATTGCTTTCCTTACAAAGTAAATCAGTATATGTCCTGTTTTAATTTCTAACTCATTTACAATCTCTTTTTTAAAACATTAGTTAGCCCCATAGTTATTAAATTATTCTAGGAGTTTAAAAATGTGATGAAAGTATATTTCTGTACTTTTGATTTCTCCCTGAATCTTAAGATTGGCAAATGTAGGGGCCAGAGAGATAGCAAAGCGGTAGGGCATTTGTCTTAGACACAGAAGGACAGTGGTTCGAATCCTGGCATCCTATATGATCTCCCTTGCCTGCCAGGAGCGATTTCTAAGCGTAGAGCCAGGAATAACCCCTGAGTACTGCTGGTGTGACCCAAAATCCAAAAAAAAAACATAATAATGATAATAATAATAAAAATAAATTGACATATGTAATAAACTCATTTCATTGACATACACTATTTTCTCATTATATTTTAAACAAATATATTTTGGTTTTAATTAATTTTTTATTTCTTGGAGACATGATTTTATACAATATTTAAATTCAGATATGCTCAATATAACCTGTATTTGGAAGGATCAATTTTTTTTTTGTGGTTTTTGGGTCACACCCGGCAGTGCTCAGGGGTTACTCCTGGCTCCACGCTCAGAAATTGCTCCTGGCAGGCACGGGGGACCATATGGGGCACCGGGATTCGAACCGATGACCTTTTGCATGAAAGGCAAACGTCTTACCTCCATGCTATCTCCCGGCCCCCTGGAAGGATCAATTTTAAAGATCTAAATTATCTGGGGAACTGTCTATTCAACTCTTTTGAAACTGTTTCAACATTTTGATGGAGTATTTGATTGGCTGTTCTAATTTTTCAATGTACTGTTTGTTTTTGTTGTTGTCATTAAGTTTTATGATAGCCTTATATGCCTTTTTTTAAGTTCTTTTTCTGATATGTTATGAGAAAAAATATTCTCCCAGTCTATAGGTATCTTTTTTAATCTGTTCATCATTTATTTTGTCAAGCAAAACTTCTTAATTTAAAGTAGTTCCATTTCATTAATTTGCTTAATCTAAATTGCTTGCTTAATATTAAAATAAAGTTGTTTAATTTTCTTTAATAATAATCAAATTTTACTTAAACTGTGATCAATTGCATTGAGTAAATACTGCATAAAGTTCTGCATAGAGTTCAAGACTAATAATAATAAACTGAGAAAACTACAAAACTTAGTTTGCCAAGAGGAAGAGAGGCAGGGAATTTAAACATTGTTAGAGGAATATAAAAATCCAGTAGTACATATGGCAATATGCTTATACTTATGTTATCAGAGTACTTATTGCTAAATCACAGTAATCAAATGAAAAATTGAAGAATAAACTAAAATTAAATTTGGAATTTATAATCTAATAATGAATATTCATATCCCCTAAATTTTAATTATTAGAACAGAAAAACATTTGTGAATTATAAATTAATATTGATGCAAAAATAAGTTATTCTGAACAAGAACTGTTATAGAAGAAAAAACATGATTCTTTTCCATTGATTCTTGATCTGTGTAAGTGTATGAGCAAGAAAGTAATTTCAACTTGTCTATCGGCATTCTGTAACTCTAGGAGAAATATAATAGGTTGTTTAGATATTCATTTAGACACATGGGACAAAACACCTAGGTACTTGTGTTAGAATCTAAGATGTAGAATTAAATGTATGTTAGGATCTAAGATTTAGAATTAACTGTAACCTAAATGTTGATGTCAGAATATAATGTGCCTTTGCTTATAACATTGCTTTGGCTTCTGTACTCTACTTGCTTGAGGCAGTTAAGTGCTGTGAACCCAAGTGAAGCCATGACAGGCTGCAGTTTTAAGGTATTAAAAACTAGGCAATGAAGAACAGTCAGGTCTGGTCCTGAAACCAGACCCTAGGGGTAAATGCCAGAAAATACATCCCCTAGACTGAGCCATAGGTACCCTTTAAATTTTGTCTGTGAGCATTCTGGGGTTCTCATTTTTTAGGAGATATTGGAACCCAGAATACTGGAATAAACTCCCTTGCATTTTCACATTACTTTTGCCCACCTGATGGTCTTCTGGGGGGCAGATCTAGAGTTCTGGATTTAAAACTTTTTGTTGGCTTTTAATGTGTCATTATCCAAATTGATCCATCAATGTTGGTTTTTTTTTTGGCTTTTGGATTCATAAATTAATGTGTATAAAATGGTGAGGTATTTTGTTTTCCTAAAAAATTAATTTTACATGTCCCCAATAAAAGCATTTCATTTTTATTTTTAACATTTCTTGATTTTAAAAGAATACTTATGTTCCAATTCGTTTTTCTTCTTCTGGGGTCTTATATTAATCTTCTCTATCAGTATATTCTAAGTAATCAATTGAAAATATACATACATATGTAATTAATTTTAGACTACAGCAAAGATTGCTTGTATAAAAACAGTCATTACTCATTAAAATATTAGGGGGTGCAATTCCTCTAAACTTATAGAATCAGTTTTAGAACATTCTGAAATCTTTATAATTTACATATCAGGCTAAGTATAAAATTCAGCCACCTGACTTTTTTTAAACCTTTCTTTTCTACAAATAAGGAGCCACATTTCTTTCACCATATTCCAAATTCATGAAATTTCTAAAACGGAATTCACTATTATTGTAAGCATTACTAATGTTGTCCTTGACTAAGAAAGAGTCCTTTGTATACTGAATTCTAGTTCAGTTTGTTGGACTACAGCAGCCAGAGGCAAAGCTGTTTTAATTACACAAAAGGGCACCAATACTGCACATCACGAAGAATGTTTACCACTTTTACCTTTCAAATATGAACCATTAGTGAACCATGAGACGTTACAATTACCCAAAGGACATTTTTGCAGATAATTAGGAGGTTCAGACAGTGATCTATCAATGTCAGAGAGATATGGGAAACAGTGGGGGAAAGTCATCCTGGTTACGATTAGTATAATGTAAAACAGTTGTATGGCAAGCAGTGAGTAAACAGTCTTCATAGATTGTAAGGCAAGCTGAGTGAAATGTTAAGTGATAAATCTGTGAGACCTTTACTGCAAGCCTAGAAAAATATTTAGAATACCTAACAATGGCAGCAATTACACTTAGAACAATAGCAACAATCACTCTAAAGAGGAAAAGGCATATGCCATAGGATATTATTTGAGTCTTCCCATATGCAAAAGAGAGGGGATATATGTTAATTGTGATGTCTTAAAGCAGTTTCTCTTAGGCAGATCAAACTTTGAGTTCTTCAAAGAAAAAAGAAGATCAAGAGATTTTTCCATTGAAGGAGGAGTGGACGGCTCTAAAACAGATACCCCTGAATGAAAAGAGTGTAATATTTAATATTCTATTCAATCATAAAGGGGAAAATATTTGATTCAAGAGATAAGTGATTCGATCTTTGTCTGGAAAATTTTACCTTTAATAGGACTTTCACTCATTTGTTAGATTTTTATTGTTACAGAGGAAGTGATGGAAATTTGGCCAGATCAGGAGAATCCGAGAGAAGTAGAGAGAAAAAGAGGGTGAAAAAATGGAGGGATCAAGTAAAGAGAAAATAATGAGGAAGGATCAGATATTACAAATCTTCCATTAGTTCATATTGCAGAGGTCAGTCCTATAAATATATTCCCCTGCAGAAATAACTATGAAGTGTAAATCTCAGGTCACTGTAAAAGAAGAGTAACAGTTATGGTAGTTGGTTACTACATTAATCTTCACATGTGATCTGATCTGGAATACAGAAAAATATTGGGAAACTAATCAAAGAACAGAAGCAAAAGGGAACACAAAATATAAACACGGGTGACTGGTGACTTACGAAGTATTTTCAGAAATACATCACAGAAGCTGATCTGAATGAAATGATTTTATCTCTTTTCCCTTTCAATACATACAAAATAAAAGTGAAAAACACCAAAATCCATATTTTTCCAATGAACTATTCAATTAAAATGGACTGTCAGATTATATTTAATTTTAGTAGTTTTTTAATTCTCATTTATTTTATTTTCTCTCATCTAGTAATTAATCCATTTTTTCAATGTTGTGTTCCCACTTATTAAGGGTAGTAGAAAAATGATCAAAAATTGGGTAGTGACAGTAATCACATTATAATAGTGAAAAGAATAAAAGAATAAAATAAGAACTGATATCAAAATGGTTGCATTGCATGAAATCTCACTATTAAGATTAAAATATTAATTTCCCAGTCACTACATTGCCATTTATTTTATGAAACAAAAAATTTCTGTATTTAATGTAATATATTTGAAACTTAAATATTACCTTAAAATGTTCAAAAGTAAAATTTATATAAGAACATCATATACCTTAATATTAAGCTCCTGTAATTATCCTGTTTTCTAGTTAATTTATTATTAGTACTTTGTGGAGAAACAATAGAATTAAATTACCAATTTTGAACAGCCATAGTAATCAGTTATTTGAGAAAATAAGTTTCATAAAGCATAATGGGTCTTTTTAAAATATCAATACTTCTGAGTAATAATAATCTCTTTCAGACATGCATGGCAAAATGTTTTAAATTTGAATATATGTAGTGGCACTAGTATGAGGCTTAGGCATAATTTCACCCATATATAGCAATGACAGAAACTTCAGAATATACCTCTTACAATTATTATTACTATTAACTCTGAAAAGGGAATGAAACTGTTACCATCATCATCAGATAATATCCTTATCATTCTTATTTACTTGGTAAATTTATTTTAGGTTTTAATTTAAATTACTCCATATAGTTTACAGATTAAAAAAATGCCAAAGAATACACAGCTAAGGGAGCAAGGATACAGCCCTATTTTTCAGTATAATACTAAAAAATGACATTGAAATTCTCTGTACCTAGAGTGCATTAATATATATGATGATGGGGGCCGGGCAGTGGTGCTGGAGGTAAGGTGCCTGCCCTAACCTAGGATGGACCGCGGTTTGATCCCTCGGTTCCCCATATGGTCCCCTGTGCCTGCTGCCTGCCAGGAGCAATTTCTGAGCATGGAGCCAGGAGTAACCCCTGAGCACTGCCGGGTGTGACCCAAAAAAACAAAAAACAAACAAACAAAAAAATATATATATACAATGATGACATGTGTCCTTAGCACAAATTACATGGCAAACATTTTATTCAGACATTTTTGTTCATTGGTATTATGTAAAGGCATTAACTAAGAAAATAATTTACTGACATATAGAAACAATGTCACAAAAAAGAAACTGAGTCATATGCCTTAAGATCTTGTTACCAGCTATTTTAATAAGTTCTCTTAAATGTAAATTTTAGAAATGCATAGTTTTGCACATAATTTTTCAAAGTTCTTGAATAATTTTATTTGATACTATAATAGAGCAGATGTGAGATGGTCTTTTGTCTTATATTTTTTTATATTTTAAAAATTTTTTTATTTTATTTTATTGATTTTTCAGCCAAGAAAAACTGATTCATTGTTAGTAAAAAGGAATATACTACAATTTAATATTAGTGATGATTTTCCATGTATTAATTTTATCAATTTTTGTTCAATAGTGTGTATTTTAAAATGATTTTAACCATTTGTGTTTTTCTAATTATTTTTTTTTTGCCACTCATAGTTTACTCCTGGCTCTGCATTCAGAAGTTGCTCCTGGCAGACTCAGGAAACCTTATGGGATGCTGAGGATCGAACCCAGGTCCATCCCAGGTGCAAGGCAAATGCCTTGCCACTGTGCTATCACTCCAGCCCCTAATTTTAACTTTTTAAAACAATTGAATACATATTCAGTAAGTTACCAGTCATTAATCTCTACTATTATTAACATTGTACATAAAATGAGAGCAAGTTTTGATGAACAATGCATTAATTTTAATACAAGAACTTAACCCTAAATATCTAGTCAATTTGAGATGGAGCATAGTTAAATTAAGACTATTTCAACAAGTAAATATGTAACTTTGACAATGCATTTATCAGAGGTAATTTTATAGGTTTGTACTGGATATTAACTGTTACTTGAATACATACTTTTATAATCACATTTACTATGAATATCTGCCATAATCTTCCATATACAGTTACCCTTTATTTTTAAATTCCAAAATCTTATACTTTCCAAAATCCTTGATGATACCTCACCATTTGTATAACACTGCTTTTGCCCTCTTTATTTATATATTTCTTTGATGTGCCCATCAGATTAAAAAAAAGTTACATTTAGGCTTAACTAGTCATTAGTAAGCATTGCTTGTATACCTGTCAAAGTAGGCATTAAGATATGAGAAATTCTTTATCTCAAATCCCAAAAGGGCATATAGTTTCTATTGAATATAACAACCATAATAGAGATATATCATTAGAACATTTGAATTTCAATGGTGCCATAAAAAGTTTTATAGTAAATTATGAAAGATTTTGTTCACATATAGAGAATAATCACCTTAATTATAATGTTCTTTTAAATAATAAGAAATGTTTCATACAAAAACTTTTACTGAAAACTTGAGAAATAAATGATGAACCTGGGTAAAACTGATTAATGTTTAAAAGAAAATAAGTTAGAGGAACTATAATTTGAAGAATTTTATGTTCTACAAAATTATATAAGGCATTATGATTTTAAGCTGCAGCTACATAATTTTGTAGACTTTTATGTATTATCAGGTAGAAAATACTTTAAGCAAATTATACCAACATCTAAAGTCATTATGATAATAAATTCATGTGCCATGTTTATGTATTATTATTTTTTCAAAAGTATTTCAGAGTGTTAGAGAATATGTGGGTGCTGTGTGCATTCATGAATGTTCACACACAAGTTTTTATACTTCATTTGTATGTTTTGGCACCTTTCCAAATAGAAGAAAATCCAAAAGTCAATGAAAACTAGTGCTACATAAAATGAATTTTCATTGAATTAAAAAATAATGTTATGAAGCTCTATGCTATTTTGATATCATATTATAAATTTGCATAGCATGATAATACACAATTCAAGGCTTAAAACAATTGAAATATTTTGTTATAGTCTGTGTCTCAGATGTCTAGATACAACATAACTGGTTCTTGTTCAGAGTCCCTAAGGATAAAATTAGGATTTGCTGAAAGGGAGTCTCCTCTGAATCCTAGCATTATCTCCCAAATTCACATGTTTATTGAAAAATTTATTTTCCTTGCAAATAAAATTCATCAGCAACACTTCCCAGAACAGCACATTGCATGACGTATAACTTAATTTGAAACTACTATAAAATCAAAGCTTAACAATAAGAAACTGCTAGTTTTTAACTTCTTATCTCTTAGTTATAAGAACCCATACTTTTTTTTTTTAATTATGAGAACAAAGATACAAAGAAAGAGGGTAAGGTAAGGTTACAGTGGAAGGATAGTCACCCATAGGCAGAGGAAAGGCTGAGCGCATGGCTGCTGTTGTTTTTTTTTTAAGGTCTCTGGGTGCCCAAGGAAGCTGGTCTCTGGATACTGGATACGCCTTGGTCTTAGGGATGCTTTCGTCTTAGCAGCTCGGTGGAAGAGGCAGAAGCTGGTCCCCGGAGACACTTTGGTCTTAGTGGCTCAGGGGTTCCTCGGTGTAGCAGCTCAGCGACAAAGAGGCTGGGAAAGGCCGAGCACATGCCTGCTGGTATTTCTTACAAAGTACTGAAATGGAATTCAAGGGTTATAAGGCGAGCACGGCCGCGGAGCAAAGCGGAGCAGCCGCGCTTTTTGGTTGTGGGTCTTGGAGCGTTTGCAGTCTTAGATATTTGTTGGCCAGGTCAGCAGAGAAGAAAGAGAAAGGAGCAGGCCGCATGGTTGGCGTCTTTAAAAGTCTCTGGGCTCCCAATCACCGGGCAGGTTTGGCCCCATGTGCGTTGGGCGGGTCCTTACTGAGGGTGGGTCCCAGGGCATTTGCATTAGATGTTTGTTGGCCAGGTCAGCAGAGAAGAAAGAGAAAGGAGCAGGCCTGAACCCCAGATCCCAGATGTGGAACCAACACAGGTCCCAGCACCAGCACCAGGAACCAAACTTGTCAGGAGGAAACTCCAAGTGCCGTCCCAGAATCAACTTGTATCAGTTTTGACATGACATCCTGACATGAGGAAGCTGCAACAACTTTAGCTAAGAGAGAGCTGCCTTATTTCATCACCTAACGGTCTGGTGCAACCAGGAGACATGTCATTCTTTGCCCTAAACAAAAACCAAAATTGCTATCTACAGAATACTGACTAACAAACATGGTCTGGACAGAACCTATGGTGGGTCCAGTGAGGAAGTTCCTAATCTACGCCTCAGCCTAGGATTTGTAGAAAAAAACAGGATCTCTAATTCCAGCGGTCTGACTTTGACAACTGTGATTGAGCAGAAATTCTAGAAGCATGCTGAAAGACTGTATCCTAGTTTCTGTCCTAGGATCTGAACAAAAACCAAAACCACTAATTACAGAAGTCTGATTACAACAGTGATGGAACAGAACTTCTAGAACCATAAAGAAAAACTCTTTCCTAGGCTTTGCCCTATGACCTACACAAAGAATAAGAGCTCCAGCTAAAGAGGAGAGATGTCATCTCCCACATCTGAGTGTTAAATTTCCGTGCATGATAAAAAGACATTGGGGTGTGTAAATAGGTGAGTACGAAGCCTGTAGTTGTTTCCATGGCAGTATGCTTCAAGGACGGATAAACCCTGTATCTCCTAGGCCAAGGGAATCCCCGTTCTAATTTCCCCAATTTTCTCAATATTTACCATGCCTATGAAAAAAAAGAAAGAAGGAAGAGGAGGAGGAGGACGAAGAAAAAGGAAGAGGAGAACGAGGAAGAAGAAGAAGGAGAAGGAGGAGGAAGAAGAAGGAGAAGGAGAAAGAAGAAGAAAATAAGAAAGGAGAAAAGAAGAAAAAGAAGGAAGAAGGAAGAAAAAAGAAGAAGAAGAAGAAGAAGAAGAAGAAGAAGAAGAAGAAGAAGAAGAAGAAGAAGAAGAAGAAGAAGAAGAAGAAGAAGAAGAAGAAGAAGAAGAAGAAGAAGAAGAAGAAGAAGAAGAAGAAAAGAAGAAGAAAACACAACTCTATAAGAAGTTGCTGGTCTTTTTGTCATAGCTGATGGTTTTGGGTTTATTCTTTTTTAAATCTTTTTGTATTTTTGTTTTTACTCCCCATTGTTTTTGTTTTGTTTTATTTTGTTACCCGTTTCTTCGTTTTTCCCTTCCTTCTTCTAAACAGATATTTATAGCCCCTAGATGGACTCCTCATAGTTTTTCTCTTTTTTGTTTTCCTTTCCCCATCTGCCATGGTACCAAGACCAGACAGTCATATGTTCATTTGGTGGAAATAAAAAATGATCAGACTTGAATACCATATCCAAAGTCAAGGACAACAGAATCGATACCCAATGTACAACAAGCTATACAAATGGGGAACAGTTCCACTAGCATTACAGGGGGTTTAGGAGAGAGATGAGCATGCTGGGAACAGGGGTGGAAGGAGGACAGCACTGGTGGTGGGAATGCCCCACATACATTGTCACTATGTGCCTTAAATATTACTGTGAAAGATTTGTGATTCACTTTTATCACAATAAAAATTAAAAGGAAAGAAATTGTTAGTTTTTAATATTTTAAAAGATAATTAACTGATATAAAATATTAGCATTCATTTGACTAATAGAAATATTGCTATTATACCTCATCTATTGTTATTTAAAGGTTGTTAAACACCAAGTGTGATAAAACATTAGAATGTGAATCCAGTATTTAGGCAAAAAGAAATATGAAATTGAGTATAAAGTTCCTCTTTCAATTTCTGTTTACTTTTATTAAGTTTGCTTTAGAGCCTGAAATTATCCTATAGAAAAATGCCAAAGTGTTTTTTCTGTTTACAGCAAATTCTTAAGAAATGTTCATTTAAAAATATATGAAGTTGAGGCTGGAGAGGTGGTGCTAAAGGTAAGGTGTCTGCCTTGCAAGTGCTAGCCAAGGAAGGACCGTGGTTCGATCTCCCAGCGTCCCATATGGTCCCCCAAACCCAGAAGCAATTTCTGAGCACTTAGCCAGGAGTAACTCCTGAGCATCAAACGGGTGTGCCCCCCACCAAAAAAAATATAAACTTTATTGCTATTCTAATTCCATCAGGGCAATGATACATAAGATCAAGTGTTAGCATGAGCCTTCTACAAATATTCAGGCATATTGTAATCCTCATCAAGAACCAAACAATTAGTGAATAGCTCAGTGGTACTGTAATGTTGCCTCAAATTTGTCTGTGAAGAACTGTAAAATCATGATATTTTAATACAATTTAAAGAAAAACAAAAGTTGCTCAGGTAGGGGCCAGAGAGATTACATGGAGGTAAAGCGTTTGCCTTGCATGCAGAGAAATGGTGGTTCAAATCCCGGCATCCCATCTGATCCTCTGAGCCTGCCGGGAGCTATAAGCCTGAGTGCTACCAGGTGTGACCCAAAAACCAAAATAATAATAATAATAATAATAATAATAATAATAATAATAACAGAAACAGAAACAAAAAACAAAAAAACAAAATTGCTCAGGTAGAAAAATACCTATCAATTATGTAGACTTGGGGATTGGGTGGAGGTTATACTGGGGAGCTTAGAGGAGGGAAAGTTACATTGGTATTAAGATTGGTGGCAGAACATTGAATGCCTAAAACAACTATTTTATGAACAAATTTGTTAGATGAGTTGCTAAGGTAAAAAAAAAAGATCTTACTAACATTTGGTTGAATATATAACAGTTTGTTGTTTTATTTTAAAACATGTTTGTCAAAAACATGTGTTTTTGTGTGGGGGGGTTATTGCAATTTATTTGGGTGACAAAGTCCTTAATTTATTTATCAAGGGTTTTGGCTGCTTTGCTTTACCACATCTCTAACATATTGTTTGAAGATGACATGGATTTTACACAGAGTAGGTGGTGCATAGATTTTCAAAAAGCAATACTTTGCTTGATTCTTATTGACTTTTCAGGGTATAGAGTAACTTTTATTTATTTTTATTTCAAAAGCAAACTAACCTTAAATATATATATATATATATATATATATATATATATATATATATTGGTTTTGGGGCCACACCTGGTGATGCTCAGGGGTTACTCCTGGCTATTCACTCAGAAGTTGCTCCTGGCAGGCACGGGGGGCCATATGGGGAACCGGGGGATCGAACTGTGGTCCGTTCTAGATTAGCGCAGGCACCTTATCTCCAGCGCCATCGCCCGGCCCCTAACCTTAAAGATCTACTGGATGAAAGGATTCTGTCAAAGAAAAACTAATGTGGATATTAAATAACATAAAATTAATAAATTTAATCTACATTTTACTTAGACATGTCCTTCATGCAATAAATGTATGAGTAATGTTTAACTTCGTATTCAAATTAATTAAAATATTATTTAAGTTTGAAAATCAGTACTTGTAAATATGATATATATACATATATAATACATGAGGACAATGGTACATAAACATATCTTATATTCTGAATGGCCATAGCCAAGGTAAATCTTCAGAAAAATATAATATAATGACTATAATTCAGGATAGAAAAGTATTTGTGGCACTTCTGATGGTGAAAATAGCAGTGATAAAAGAAGCAAGTTATTTTAATCAACCTTCTTTTCAGACAATAACTAAAGAATTAAAAAATAATACTATTTAGGAAAATAATTTATAGCCTAATGTAAATACGAGCTAATTTTAATAAGCTGCCAAATTATTTTCTTCAATTCAATTTCTAAAAATTAGTGAAATACACATTATTGTCTCATTTTCAATTTTTAAAAATAGTATGTGATAAAGCTTGTTTTTTAATTCAGTATAAAATTACACAACTATATCTTCAATTTCATAATAACCATCAGATAATTTGTTCATCAGCCTAGTCATTTTCACAGGGCAGACCAAAACTCATTACTGTTTTTAAATTAGCTATAATGAATAAAGAAAGCAAGATATGAGATCTTTATTGAATAAGTTTTAACAAGATTTTAGCAACTCAAGATTAAGATAGGGTGATCTGATGTTTCACAAAATGCTATTAAGTACCATTTAAGATATCATATGTCCTAAATTATACACCAATTACTTTTCACATTGATCTTTATTTTTAATTTCTTTTTCTTCCCTTGGAGATGTCTCAACATCTCATAAGGGGAAGAATTTATTTTAGAAGACATTCTGGCTTCACTAAAATTAAAGTATTTCCATAGCTATGTTGTCAATTAAAGCAAAATAATTACTTTATTTATAAGACAAAATTAAAAAAACTGAAGGTCAGAAGTCTTGGTGACAGGGGATGCCTAGGTAATACATATGATTTATATTCTGATATAGTTTGCCATTTAGAGACACTAAAATAGAAAAGGTAATTTTATGGCATCAGTCTCTAAAGTATACATTAATTATTTAATTTCAGGGCATAATATCTTTATGAAATGAATATAGTACATTTAATTAACTTTAACTGTCTTCTAAAAACTCACTATGAATGCAACAGAAAGCATAAGCATTTAGCTACCACATACAAATTCCTAAGCATAATATTTTCCTTGCGTTGTATTCATCTAATATCATAAGCTATTTTAAGTGTTTTCTTTTATTGTCCTGTATACTTTACTTTTTATATTTTTTCTTGAAATAATAGAGTAATATGACCTTACATATAAATAAAAGAGAAAACCAATCTCAGTGATGCATAGCATCTGGTAAAACCACTTGGTTTGACTCTGCATGATATGTATTTTACTAAGAGATTTTAGAACACTACAGTAAGAAATATTCAATTTAGCCTAAGAAAACAAATATCCACAAAACTAATACATTCAAATATGTTTAATTTTCTAATATGATGCACAAAGACAAATGAAAACCACAAGCAAAAGAGCAATAGAAAGCATGCTAAGTAAAAAATATTCTGTCAAATCAAATGCCCAAGTATATGGTCAATTAATCTTTGATAATGAAACCAAGAGCATGAAATGGAATAAAGACAGTGTTTTGGTAAATTATCAGGAACAATTGGATAATCACATGTAAGAAATTAAAGATTTGATCCATATCTCATACCTTACGCAAAAGTCCATTAAAAATGGACCAAAGATCTCGAGATTAGATTAAAATCCACAATGTTCATTGAGAAAAACATGGTACCAGGGGAAAGCAATGTCATGAGCATTGAGTGGAAAAATGATCAAGCCTAAATATTCAACCCAAATTCAGTGACAGTAGAATCAAGAGACCCAAGCTACAACAATCTATATACAAAAGGACCCTGTTACACTAGCAGTCCAGGAGCCTAAGGGTGGAGGTATGGGATGCATGCTGAAAACTATGGTGCAGCGAGGTCAACACTGGTGGTGGGAATGACCCTAATTCACTGTCACTATGTACCTTAAATATAACTGTGAAAGGCTTGCAAACTAAAAATACCAAAACAAAAGCAACAACAACAACAAAAAAAACTATAAAAAAAGGAAAGAAAAAAACTCTAAAACAGAGACTGCAAAGGAGTCTTCAATGGTAGGCAAGGACTATATAATTAAATCTGAATTTAAAAAACATATACTAATAAAACATAATAAAAATAACACATCAAACTAAAAAGTTTCTCTATGCAAAAGAAACAGAGCTAAAACTAAGATTTCTGAGTGGGAAAAATATATGCACCAAACATATCAAAGATTTGATGTTGAGAATATACAAAGAATCACAAAGGTTAACCACACAAAACCTAAATTCATCATAAAAATGGGAGAAGAAATAAACAGACACTTCTCTGAGGAAGACCAAAGATAGTCAACAGGCATATTAAAAAATGCTCATCTTTACTATCACTAGAAAAACCCAAATCAAGACAACTATGTGATATCATCTTATGCCAGAGAGGTTAGCATATACCAAAAATATTGAGAACAATTTGTATAATTGGGAATTCTGTCTGGTACAACTCCTATTAGAAAACAGTATGGAGGACTTTCAGTAAAATAAGAATCAATATACCTATGTCCCAGCAATCCCACTTTGGGGTATCAGTCCCTAGGATAGAAAACCAATGATTTTCCATTATTTGTTGCACCACTCAGTACAAAAGCTAAGAATTGGAATCCACCTGTATTTCCAACAGCAGATGAGTGGATCATGAAGGTGTGGTACATATATTATTATAGGTAACGATGTCATCATAAATTTTGCTGCAACATGAATGGAACTGGAAGATATGTTAAGTGAAATAAGCCATAAAAATAAAAATACACAATGATATAATTTATATATAACTCCATGAAGAAATGCATTGGTTTAATTGGGGGTTATCAGGAACACTCTGGAACCAAAGCAAGTGATGAAAAGAAAAGAAAAAATTTTTTTTTGGTTTTTGGGTCACACCCGGCAGTGCTCAGGGGTCACTCCTGGCTCCATGCTCAGAAATTGCTCCTGGCAGGCACGGTGGACCATAGGGGGCACCGGGATTCGAACCGATGACCTTTTGCATGAAAGGCAAACGCCTTACCTCCATGCTATCTCCCGGGTCCAAGAAAAGAAATTAAATGGAGTAGGTGAAATACAAAAATGAAAGGATGGAGGACAAGTACCAAGGGGTCTCCTGTGCATTGGTGGTATTAAGAAATGACAGAATTAAATACCCAAGCCATACTCAACAACAATGAAGTCATGAGACCAAAATTTTTACAACTAAAATGAAAAATAGGCATCTTATGCTGGCCGACTGGGGTGTATGGGTTGGTAGTATAAATTGGTGGGATCATTTGGTGGATGGAGGTTAACACTGGTGGTGGGATTGATCCCGAGACATCATTACCTGAAATGAAATATCTACATTGGTGCTTTTATTTTGATCATCTGTGCAATAGAAATATTAATAGAGTTTTATTGCACTAATATAAAGACTAAAAAATTTTAATATTAGCAGTGTTAATAAGAATGCTCTAATACTCTATATATAGTGCTATATAAATATTTTTGAAATAATGAAGGGCTTATAAATATGTCAAGTCTTTGATGTTCTGTATTCTTTTTACTTCTTTGGTACAGGAAAGCACCCATACTGAAAAATTTAATTTAAATGGATTGTTTAGCCATCTCAGTTTTACATTTTTTCTTTATTTAGAAGAAATGCATTCTATGTATACAAAGCACCCAGGAAGGAAATATCACATGAAAGTTTTAGAATGAAATTCTGGGTATTTTTTTTATTTCATTCAATTTAGGTTTTTTTTGGGGGGAGGGGTAGGAGGCAGGCAACAGACAGCTTTGCTCAGGACTAACTCTTGGCTCTGTGCTCGAGTATAACTGCTGACAGCTAGGGGGCCATATAGGATGCTGAAAATCTATCATGGTTTGGCTGGATACAAGGCGAACATCATATCTGCAGTACTATAGCTCTGGCACCAGAACTTCTGTACATTATATTAAGGTTGTTTTCTGTTCCTGTATTTTCTACCCACACCACTTAACTAAAACAAATTTTCATGAAACTTCAGAATTAATTTTCAAAATGCATTTTTCTCTGGAAAAAAATTTAAGAATCAAGGTGTACAGGTAATATAAATTGGTACTTACCTTTAAACAAGTAATTTGTAAATTAAATATAAAACTTAACAAAATTCATCAAATATAATGAATAGCTAAAATGTGCCATGGGGTAATTATTTTAGAAAAATATATTATAGAGAGATGTAGAGAAGTTTAATATTTTAATCAAATTGTTTCAAGAATGTGCCCAAATTTCTAGAAATGCACACTAAATCATATATTTAAAATATTTTTCATCTGATAGTGCACACTTAAAAGTGATTATCTTTTACACGCTCATATGACTTCAATCCCTTAGACCTTATGTGGTCACAAGAGAACTGTCCATAGTGATAATTGAACATAGTTAAGAATAAGACTGCGGGGCTGGAGAGATAGCACAGTGGTAAGGTATTTTCCTTGCATGAAGCAACTCGGGAGGAACCCATATGGTCTCATGAGCCAGAAGCAATTTCTGAGCGCACAGCCAGGAGTAACCCCTGAGCACAGATGGGTGGGGCCCCAAAACAAAATGAAACAGAACAAAACAAAAATGAACTACCTGAGTACTACCACATATGGTCCCCAAGCCAACTCATAAAAATAAATACTAATTTGAGTTTTACTTTTTCTTGAACCAACTGACTACTTCTCTCATTAAAGTTGAGTAAAATAAAATAATTAATGAATAAATAATAATGTATAAATATGCTTTACTGTATCAATTTGAAATAATGGGTGAATACATAAATGACATATTTCAAATTCTACATTTTTAATACAACAGAGATGCCTGAAATTTTAATTATCTTGAGAGTTACGTCTGCATGCTATTTTATATTTCTTAAATTAAATCAGGTCTTACATCTGACAAAGCTTACATTGTACTCTATAATTTATTCTAAGATATGCATTTTTCTATGCCAATTTCTTTAGTTTACTTTCCTGGGAACATTAAACATATTCTCAAGTGTTAAAACATTCAAATATAGGCAAGACTATGCAGATCATAGTAAAATCATCATGTGGGCTTATTTCATACAGTTTTTTGTTTTAAAATTTTACAAATGTATTATACTTTATATAATATTTCAATTGTGTTAAGATGTAAAATTTTAATAAAATTACTCTGCACCAATCATTATATAGTTCTCATAATTCTCCACTACTGTAACTGTGATGGTATTATATTATTTATTCTCCTTTAGGAAAATGTTAATTGTATATTGTAGGATATGGATTCACTCCTCTGCAGTATTTTTTTATCACAGTGAAAGAAATGTCTTCACTTAGGTTCTATAAATAAGGTTTCATTGTCTTCTAGAACTTAATTAGCTTTTTGATGATGTTCCCAATAATCATTTAAATTAAATTTTAGTAGTTCATAAAACTAAAGAAGATTGTACTTGTCATTAAAATACTTGGTCTCAAATAATTTAATATGGATATAGATTCTGCAATGCTTTTTTTTTCTTATTTACTGACAAAAAAATCCTAATATTAAATATAGAAGTGTAACTAAATTAAAATTACCATTTTATTTCCTTTAGACTAACTACCACATAAAATTATTTTCTTTTTAGTTCCTGTGAATATTATGACATCTCTAAATATAATTTTAATTGTACTTACAGTCTAAAATCATATAATAGTGAAGAGTAAGATTTTATAGGATATTTTAAATAACTCTATCCAGGCTGTTTATAATAGAAATCTTTTATTTCTTTGGTGTCAATGTATATTCTAAGTGACTTGTCTCTTAAACTTCTGCTCAATAATTTCTGAAAGAGTTCACTCAAGTAACACCCAGTTTAAGTTCTTTGTATGCAAAAGACTTTTACTTCAGCAGTTTTAAATTTCATCTACTGAGCAAAGATTGGATTGATATGCATTAGTTTATGCAGAAAGATTGAATTTTACATCTTTACTTCTCTTGTGCACCTTAATTCTATTTTTGGCAAGGGAACAACATTTGTGTCATCAGAAAATAACAACAGTTCAAGAAAGCATCTATCAATTTGCAAATTGTCAAGGCATTCTGGTCACTGGAGTGTGAAGGTGGATGGAAGGAGGAAGCATGATTGCTGGTTACAGTTGTGTTCAAATACCATTTTAATATGGAGAGTCTGGGTTAAAATACAAGTCAGTTAACTACCTCTCTTAAATCTAGCACTTGAATTGTTAAATGTTTGCATTGATTCTATGAATTTAATTAGATCCCCTGATTGATAAAAAAAAAAAAGTAGTGATCTAAGTTAAAGCAAAAATGGTTTCGATGGTTTCTTATCAACTGTTTAAAAACAATATTCAAGTTGAAGATTTTCATTTGTTCCTACGAGGAGAAATAAAATAGTTATTTACCTTATCTAAGAACTCATATTTGAATTTTGCATAAAAATAACAGTTCACTCAATATTTTAGTTTTGTCCCAGATACTTTGCATTATTCATAACTTATTAATTACAAAATGTGTATTACAAATCAGTGTAGAATTTTCCATTTGTAGTTTCCTTTTCTTTATCTTGTTTTGGTGATAAAAAAAAAAGCAGACAACATGATGCAAAGGCAAAATGTATCATTTGTAAAAGTGGATCTTTTGCCTGCAATGACTTCTGACACTAACTACCTAGCTTGGTCAAATGTCACAGGTTAAGATATCAGTCAAAACACAGACCTTTCTAGTTCATGCTTCTCTCTAGTTAATTGACTTCACATTTAGAAGTTTTCACTAAAGAGACTGAAGAGACAGGAGTTGGTTGACATTACATCCAAATTTCAATTATCATTTTATTTGACCCAGATCTTTTATATAACACAGAAAGCCATTAAGTTTATGCAACAGATTTCTAGCAAAATGATACAAATTTGAACATTTAATTAGGTCTCAGAAATTATCAAATATAGAGGCACCCTTTATGCTTTTTATTTACATATATACATAATCATCCTGACATGTTTATATGGAGCCAGAATTAGAATATTGCCAACCAGGGAATCACACCAGACTTCAATCTTTAGAGTTATTGTTGAGATTGATTATAGTTTATATATTGTTATGGTTTGGATAATTAGTCAGACACTTAAATTTGATCCCAAGGTCTACTGTCTCTCCAGAGCTTAAATTAATATTATGTGGCTCAATATCTGAATCTTCTTTCTGCCAGAGCAGTTTCTAGATTAAATCACTTTGTTGCCATAAACAATATAGGAACCATCTGGCATGCATAAATCACTATGAATTAAATATATATTCTCCTATCTTTCAGT
>PVKC010011711.1:0-24406 GCA_004027635.1 Crocidura indochinensis | reverse complement strand
TTTTTTTTTTTTTGTATAGGCATAGTAAGTATTGGGGAAGTAAGGAAATTTCCATGGCCAAAGGGATTTAGGGTTTCTCCACTCTTGGAGCATATTGTAATGGGAACAACCACTGGCTCCATCTTCTCATTGCCATATCCCAGGGTTTTTGTTTGTTTTATGTTGTGGTGGTGGTGTCAGGGAACTTTCCTCTCGGTTGTAGATGAGAAAATCAGGTCACTGTAGAAAGCACTCAGAATTTGCAAATGTCCTAGGACAAGACCTAGGGTAGAGTCTTTATGGTTCTAGAGGTTGTTCCAACATTGTTGATCCGTTCAGTTTTCTGTATCATGTGCTCCATGTTTTTGCTAGTTCCCTAAGCCAAAGTCTAGGAAATCATGGTTCCAAAGGTTCTGCTCCGTCTGTTATCAGAATTGGGCCTCTGTGCTAAGAAATCTTGATTTTTGTAAGAGATCTGGGCTGTAGCTTAGGGTAAGGTTTTCCTTAATGGTCTCCAGTTCTGCCCAGTCACTGTTGTCAAAGTCAGTTTTCTGAAGTTAGTGCTCTTATTTTTCCTAGTTCAAAGACGATACATCTTCTGATTTCCATTTAGTGTGTTAGGTGATGTGACAGGACCTCGGGTCTTAGGTCAGGTTGACATTTTCTCACTGTCCATGTTGTCTTATTAACACTAGCACATGTGTATCTCCCAAAAGAGGTTGGCTCCTGGTGTTGCAGTGATTTGTTTCAGTTCTATGTCTGGGATCTGGGATTAGAGAATGAACAGTGTACGATCTCATGGAGACTGAGTTGTATCCACATGACATATGTCCAAGATGGGAGGCACCCTTGTGTAAAAAGTGTGAGTTCTTATCCTTAGAAGATAAGATCTCTGTCTGAGTCGATGATTTCCCCTTATTTACTATACCTATACAAAAACGTATGGTGTCCTTTTGTATTGCTGGTGCTATTCTGGGTAAGGATGACAGGCTACACATACAGTATCTGTGGTGTGGCCTGAGCTTTTATCCCAGGCATGACCGACGGTTTCTTGGTTTTTATACCAAGCAGCACCCAAGCTGAAAATCTGCCTCTATAAAAAAAAAAATAAAGCAAATAGATGAAAGTGAGTTAAAAAAATAAATAAAAAAAGATAAATTAAGGGAAAAAAGGAAAAGAAAGGTATTTGAAGAAAGAAAGTGATGGGGGAGACTATCTGTATGTTTAGAAGTATATATCTTAAAATGCATTATTAATATGATATTAAGTTTACATAGGCAATATATGCCTCCCAATTAGGTTTTCCGAGATACTCTTGTGGGGAGTGGAAGCCAAGTCACTTTTTTGTATCACATATTTTGGTTTAGAGTTTAAGATATGATTTATGGCATTTTAGAGTCCTGTAATGTCCTTGAGTTGGGAGTTTTGCTGCATCTGATTCCGGTATCATTCATCAGTCCACGGTATGACGGGGGTGAGAGGGGTCACAAGCTGGAGTCAACAGGCGCGTTGGTTGTGGTTCCTTGTTGAGACATGAGAATGCGAGGGTGTCTTTCATTGAGGAGCTGGATGGTGGTTTGTTGGGGAAGGAGGTCGGACATGGTGCTATCAAGGAAAGAACTCAGGGAAAAGAGGGCCAAATAAAGAGGGGGTAATAAATTCGGGTAGGGATATGGGGGAGTATAAAAGTCTCTGGGAGTGGAAGGGTAATGTATAAGTGGGTCTATATTCCTTATATAGATGAATAGTTTAAGGTTAAGACATGGCAGTCAGAGAGGACTTTTAACATTATAAAAAACAATGTTCACATAGAAAATGATCTCTAAGATCTATTTGAGTACAATTCTCTTTGTATAGGGTATTCCATTTCCTTAACTATAGTGATGGAGGAGAGTATTTTTGGATGATGTTAAAAAATGGTATTTGTCGCGCAGGCGCATAAGCGCCCAAGCGGTTTTGAAATTGATTATCCATACAAAAAAAAAGACAGTAATGCAGGGCATCTGTTATGGATAACAGAGTTTTACTTTGCATAACTGTCATCGCAGGTGGGTGCTCTGAGGCCAGGTCTGGCCTCTGCTGTTTGTGAATGCATAGGGGTGGAGTTTGCCTCCTCCCCAACCCAGCCCCCAGGGCCCAGCTTACCAGATCCAGCAGTGAAGACCCTCTGGCGTGGGGGCGTCTGGCCCCCCAGACTAATGGGAAGTCCGGGGGGATCTTTGGCTGGCGCTCCAACCCAGTGCCCACCACATGCCAGTACAAGACCAAGAGAACTCCTGGCACATGGCGGCTCTGAGCCCAGCTCTGGCCTCTGCTGTTTGTGAATGCCGATATTTCATTTTTGAAGATAACGTTAGCTTCAACATCTTGAAAAATTCTACCTATGTTTTCCTTATGCCCTTTATGGCTCAGAGCTGATATCAAGATATTTAATCCATTTTGTTTTGACCTTTGAACATGGCATTTGAAAGAGGTCTGAATTTAGTTTCTTGCACATAATTGACCAGTTCCCCAACACTATTCATTGATGAATCTTTCACTGCTCCACTTCACATTTTTTGCTATTTTATAAAAAATATCTTATATACCTGGGATTCTGTCCCAGAATAATAAATTCTATTTCACTAATCAGAGAGTGGTTTTATCCCAAAGTTCTATTGTCATCTGTTAATTTATTTTGAGGATTTTTCCCCCCGTTTTTGTTGTTTGGAGGTTTTCTGCACTTCATCTTTAAGTTTACTAATCCAGTTCTTAACAACTTTTTTACTTTATTTGTGAGGACTTCCAATCAGATATCTATTTTGTCTACCAAGTTTTTCAGTTCTGACATTTCTGTTTGCATTTTACTCATTTCTGCTCTCAGATCCTCCTGCATTTTATTGGTAGTGTATTCCATTGTTTCTTTGAGATCATGGAATATCCTAAACAGTTTCCCTCTGAACTCCATGTCAGAGAGTTTATGAAGTACTGGTTATGTCTGCAAGATTGCACTCTTCACTCAGCCCCCTAAGGTGGAGTTTTGTGCTGTTTTACTATGGTTCCCTTGGACAATCTCAAGGTACTTCTATTCTATATCACTGTCAGTATTCCCCCACTGAAAGTGAGGTCTTGGAACTTATGTGCTTGAGAGATTATCTGGCTGCCAGTAAATGGATGCGCTCTTTGAAAAAACTGTATGTGTGTCACAGTTTGCTTTTTTTTTTTTCAGAGGCAAATCAAAATGCTCTCTCTATATTTTGCAAGTCTCTGGTCTCCAGAACCTTTCTTATATCAATGCCTTATGGTTGAAAACAACATCACTCGGAATATCACCCGGCTCAAAGACAAATGCTATAAGAAGTGTACTAGCCACATATTTTGACCTGAAAAGTACTTATTTATGTTATAATCCAATGCATAACAAATTGGAATTTGATAATCCAATTATCACCATTTCCTAGCTATAAAATTAACTATTAATTTTGTTTGAATTGTCTGGTACTTGATATTTTGATTGTTTAGGAATTTTAGTCATCTACCAAGCATTAAATTCTAGAATTAAGGAATAAACGAAAAAAAAAATCAAATAAGTGGCTTTAATTTAATTTATTTATTTTTAAATAAGTGCCTTTTAAAAAGGGTTGTGGTGTGTGGTGAGGGCTTATTAGAACTTTGATGGTAGCCATTGTGTGGTAGCACGCATATAAAGAATTTAAGCATGTATTTCTAAGACGTTGTGTTATAAATCAATGTTAACTTGCTTGAAAGCAAATAAAATAAGGCCTTTGAACCACTACCACCAGCAGCATAGATTGGACACTTGTAATAAATGTAAATTATCAGTTATAAAATAGAACAATGTGGATCTAATATTCAGCAATCTATATTATATCAAGCCCATTATGTGGAGCTATACACATTTGAGTACCATGGAAACTTAACAGAACCTAGTTTTATTAAAGTGCATTGAAACTGCTGTGTTTCTGATTTTTTAATACTTTTTAAAACTAACAGATATTGCTCAGCACTATGAATCATTTGGGAAAACCATATTGCATACAATTCCTTTTGAATTTTTTATGATGTTATTAAAATATACTACTTGTATTGTGAAGTAAGTATGTTGTTTGAACAGAGGTGAGAATCATAAAACGACTTCCAGATAAAATGTATCTAATGATTAAGCCAAAGTTCTGGGATCAAAAAGACTAGAGTTGAGTTCTAACAATTGCTTCTTGCTAATTGTAAGCCCTTGAATATACTTTTTAAGATTTCGAAGCTTTTTTAAAATAAATTTTTTACTCTGAAAAAATAACCAATACAATCAATGCTCTGTAAGACTATTGAAAAGATTAAATGTTATCATGCATATGTAATACTTGCAAAATGTTGAATTCAGTGCTTATTTTACAATAATTTCTGTATAGATGATAATTGTTACAATAATAATCTGTGGTGGCAGTGACACAGATAGGTATATCTCATGTATCCTACTCTAGATCCAGAGAGTATAAAACCTTATCACAGGATATCCATAATATAAGAAATCTAAAAGTCAAGTGATTATTTTTCTCTTCAAAACTACAAGTATTCAGAGATACAAGTATCTCTGAATTTCAGAGAGCTAATGAAAATCATCATTCAAGTGTTTACTCATTTTTTCCTGTAATTTTATTTTATGGTATAAAAGGTTAACTAGCCTCAATGAGGCATCAAAAGCATGAAAACATTACAGCCTATTTGTATTTCAGTTACTAAATGTACCATTTTTCTCAGTACTATTGCATATTCTTCTCTCATTTTCCGAGAAAAAAATATTCAAGTATTGGGTACGTTTTTCTAATTTCTCTGAATTCTGTTAAGGTTTAGAAATAAAGTTAACATTTACAAATATATAAAACCAGTAGAATTTTGTATTTTGAATAATTAGAACAATGATTAAAAAAATCTGCCACAGGGTCCAAAGAGATAGTGCAGAGATTAGGGTTCATGCCTTCAGCCACTGCCCTGGGTTTGATTCCTGGTAACTCATATGATCCCAGATCATATGATATTATTCTAATAATATCTAAATTCTGAGCACTGTCAAGTGTGGCCTCTAAACTAATTAAATAAAATTATATAACCTTTAAATCTTCACTAAGTCACCTATAAAATTATGACAATATAAAGAACATAATTTTCACTTATTATTAGAAGAGTTACATGTATAAATCTAAAGTTGCTGTGTGTTTAGCCTTTGAAAAGCTATTATCAATAAGTAATTATATCAGCAAGAAATTGTCAGATATATAGGTGCACAATAAAGGAGAGGAAGCTTGTAAAAATAGAGAGAACTCATCATTCCCCAGGAATGGAGGACTAGTAACCTATGATACTTGTCATTTTGGGGAGCAGATAGGGATAGTGTGGTGTCGGCACAAGTATAATGGTGAAGCCAAGAAAATAATTAATGGGGATTGTCAATTAAGCATGTTTAATGCAGTAGGGGATGTGAGCTGTATATTTTTGTGACTAATATAGTTGTCTAGCATGTTGTTTTTGTGGCTAATATAGTTGTTTAGTATGTTTTTTATGAGAAACCATAGCTGCCTTAGACAATTTTGCAAGCTGGACTCTATACATTGGACTCTACACTTGAGAACTAGTATAGGGTTAAAGAAAGGTGGGAAATACAATTCCTTTTAGATTGCTAAACTATGCACATTATACAAATCTGATGACAAAAATCTTTGTCTTATTCAAGTAAAAATGTGTCTGTATAGTTTGTTTTCCAAGCCTGTTTATGTTATATTCTAGCATCGAAACTTTAAGTATAGTAGCATAATATGATTGTATTCATATCCTTCAAATAAGAGAGGATTGAAAAATCCACTAAGAAACACACTTAAAAACTAGGAAATTCATAAGCATAGCATTAATCTACTCCCTGGAGGAAAGACTATGATCAGAAGGACCCCTTATGACCAAAAATTTGAGTTTGGATAATTAATCATTTGAATATAAGAGTATCTCTTCTACTGAAAGTAATCAAACCCATCACCTAGTGAGAAGGGTGAAGTTCTAAAGAATTCATTTGTCTCAGCTCTTTTGTACTCAGTGGTGCCTCTGCAAATTGCTTATAACGTGAAAAGCATGAGGGAGAAGGAAGTTATTGAAGATTTTTTAGCAAAGCTTTGTTTTATCTCTAGGTATAATTATGTATTATTATCAAAGGGAACTATATAAAGTATGTCTACAGTAGATATTATTATTAAAAGCACATTTTTATCTTATCCTGAGAAAGAAAGTCTTTGTAATCACTTAAAAATATAAACAAGCAACAGGACTCAACTATTGACAAATGAATGACAGTTCATGACCTTGACAGTCTCTGAACACTCTGTGGTTTGAATATTACAGACATGGGGACCAAAATTATCTATAATGTGCTTATATCTTGGTGATGAATCAGTTAACAGTCTACCTAATCTTCATATGCTGTAGCTAAGATTTCAGGTATTTTAAATCTAAATGAAGGCACTTTGCTTATCCTGTGTAAATGGAACTTACAAACAGAACTGCAATTTCATTTAATAGCTATAAACCATTACTCTAATGGTTTGACAAATACCTATGAGGATAGACTGCAATATTTCATCTAAGAAAGGACTGAATATTAAATAAATGTAACCTCCCAATGGGTTCTACTTTAACCCCCTACTAATTTTGGAAGGTGGATTTAAAAGCTGAAAGCATTTTAGAGTAAATGTTAGGGATGGATGCAGCAGGTTCTGTGGTGCAGATTAGCACTTTATCCTAGTAATCACAAATCCTCTTTTCATCTTCCATTATCACTTCAAACTCATCACTGAAAAGTGCAAAACTTAACTCAGAAGTTGAAAACAGCATTGTTTCTTGCCTGGCATCCTGCTGGGAGATTTAAGCAATTAATATCTTGGCTTATACTTGTTATTTTTGGGGAAAGAAAAATCTACAAACTAACGCTAAATATTTACTAATCTCATCTAGGTTGATAGCAACAAAGTCAAAAGTTCATGCCCCAATATAATACAAAAGTATTATATTTCCAGCATGAGAGACTATATCAAAAGCATTATCTTGTTTATTTAAAAACCAAAGTATATTGAAGGGAATATCAAGTAAGTTGCCTTACAAATGAGAAATTTGAATGGTATCTAGACCAGACCAAAAATATGGTTCCTGCAACTATTTTCTGTAATTAAGTTTATTTTTATGTTGGCTAATTGTAAAGGAGATAAAAATAGGACAATGTCCTCAGGACGGATATGTTCAAGGAGAAATTAGATTTAAAAGACGGGGGCTCATGTCATGCATAAAAAGATAAAGCTTTATTTTATTCATGATATTCACATATTCATGTGAAGATAGATTACTTATATGTACCACAAATAAACAATTATTCTGATGATTGGGGAAAAAGAAACTAGGGAGTCGCCATAAAATTGATCATGTTAGTAATGACCCAAGTGAAAATAAAATAACCGTAGCTACAAACTAATTATAATGAGCTTTAAAACACACACACACACACACAACACACACACAAAACAGCTTGTAATAGCTGTTTTCACTCTGCAATTTTGTTCTTTTTTTGTTTGTTTGTTTGACAGGAGAAAAACAAATGCTGAAAACTGATTATCCAAATAATAATTACCAGAATACCAATCAAAAGGCAATTTTGAATTTTAGAAACTGCAACTTATCAATGTATAATGGTGTTCTTCTTTTCTTTTTTTTAAGTTAATTGGATGATGGTTTGAAAATTTTTTTTTTAATTTCACAAATACACAGGCTTTTTTTTCCTAACAGGACAGACCAATAAACTAGACTAGACACCTATGTTTCACTTTCAGAAATATATTTTACTACAACTGTTCATTTCTGAAATTCCTTTGATTTCCAGATTTTCACATGTTTCGTTACTGCACCTGCAACATAACTAATAAATGCTTTGAGACCCTATTTTCAAAAACAAAGCTGATGTAAGGTGCAGCATTTTATGCGGATGAAAAAATCACCTTTCTATGTATTTTCAAAATTGTCTGATGTTGCTTCAAATGAAATAGAAAACATATAAATATATAGAATGGACTGATTTGTGATATAAATTAACGCCTTTTTATCATGACGTTATTTAAAATATATTTAAGGTATGAGCTATCGTACCATCTCTCACCTCTTTTGAACCCCTCCAGCCACATCTCAACTGTATGCAGAGAAACAGCAGCCATCACCCACTTCCAGGTTATGTAAGATTTTTTCTTCCATAGAGCCCTTAGAATTCATACTCACATATATGCTGTATATAAACACACAAAAAGTGGGAGGCAGTGCTTAAGAGTTAATGTTCCCTTCTGTTCTCATAATGGGCTAATAGACAAACACCTTTTTTACTATCATATTCGTAGGCATACTTTCTAATGTTATTTATTTCAAGTGAGTGTCATTTGTTATCTGAAAAGTTGTGTGTGTCTACGTGTGTCTATGTGTGGGTAGAAGGGATAAGGAAAAGTATTTGACATGTAGCTAGTTTTTTAATGGAGATGATAATGGCAGACTTGTACAATTGCTTGCCTTTCAATATTCCATTTGCAAAAACATCTTTCCATTGATCTGTCTATATTCCTGGTAGTGTGTTAATATGTTTTTTGAGATATAGATCACCTGATGTTGCCAACACGTACATTTCTTATTAAAATTCTCTGTAGAGTGGTGGGTTTTATTTATATTTTTGCATATTCATATCTGATTATAGGCAGAATTCTATACAAATTAAAACAGACAAAATAAAAATAGTTCAGATTTTATAAAAGGAATTCTAACTAGTGCCAATGACAGTTTGCTTTAGAACAAAAAAATGTTGTTGACATTTGGAGGGGGGGTCACACTTCATAGTACTCAGGCTTGGCTCCTGGCACTATGTCAGGGGTCAATCTTGTCAGTGTTCACAATATCAGTAGCTCACAGGGACCGTAGGAGGTGTGCTTAAATAAGCTTGGCCTAAATGTTTTTTTTTTTATGCTTCACAATTAACTTTTATTCTTGCTGACTCATTTGGAAATGTTATTGTCAGTAGAAAATATATATTTTTATGAAATAATTAAATTCAGAAACAATTTCCAGTTAAAGAATAGGAATTAGTGTAGTTATTTCTCTAACTACACTTACCACACTTTGTAGTGAGCTTCCTATTCTGAGGTGGACCTTCCAGCCCTCATCTCTAATTCTCTGAGAATTATTACAAAAAATGTTTTTCTATTTTTCTTAAAACCCATATATGAGTGATACTATCCAATGTCTATCTCTCTCCCTCTGACTTATTTCACTCAGCATAATAGATTCCATGTACATCCATGTATAGGAAAATTTCATGACTTTATCTCTCCTGATGGCTGCATAATATTCCATTGTGTATATATACCAAAGTTTCTTTAGCCATTCATCTGTTGAAGGACATCTTGGTTGTTTCCAAAGTCTGGCTATTGTAAATAGCACTGCAATGAATATTGGTGTGAGGAACGGATTTTTTGAATTGCATTTTTTTGAATTGAATTGTGCTCCTAGGGTATATCCCTAGGAGTGGTATAGCTGGATCTTATGGGAGTTCAACTTCTGTATTTTTTTAGGAAACTCCATATTGTTTTCCATGAATATTGTACTATAGAGCAAAAGTTCCTTTCTCTCCTCATCCCCTCCAGCATGTATTATTCTTGTTCTTTGTGATATGTGCCAGTCTCTGTGGTGTGAGATGATACCTCATTATTTTGATTTTCATCTCCCTGATGATTAGTGATGTGGAGCACTTTTATGTGTCTTATGTCCATTTATATTTCTTCTTTGACAAAGTGTTTGTTCATTTCTTCTTCCCATGTTTTTGGTGGGATTAGATTACTTTTGTAAAATTCTGTCAGTGCCTTGTATATTTTGGATATTAGCCCTTTATCTGATGGGTATTAGGTGAATAGTTTCTCCCCTTCAGTGGGTCGCTCTTGTATCCCAGGCTTTATTTTCTTTGAGTGCAGAAGCTTCGCAGCTTATTATATTTCCACCTGTTTATCTCTGCATCCACTTGGAGAGTGCTGTTTCCTCCTTGAAGATGCCTTTAGTCTCAATGTCATGGAGTGTTGATGCCCCATTTATTTGTCAAACTCTAGTTTTAAAAGATCTTAAGAATTTTTACAGTTTTGCTAATTCTGCTATTTTAGAATGCTTCTAAAATTCTTCTGGTCCTATGTCAAGGAGTTAATTCTATTACAGTTCAAAATCTCAAAAAGTCACCTAACAATACATTCCACCCTTGTCACAGATTGTAGAAAATAAGATTCAGAGAATATTGATATCTAACTCACAGCCAGAACAGAATACAATATCTTCCCATTGGTTCAATATTTATCCATAGTTCTGAATGTTCTAGATAAAAGATAGTCAATATTTAAAAATTTTTGAACTGATGAAACAGGAATTACACTGAGGTTTACATTACTACTTCCGTGGCCCTGGAATTTAATGTGCATAGTTTGTTATTTTCTGTCAATTAGTTAGCTTGACTTATTTAAGGCAAGTCCATTGCAGAGTTTAAAACATATTTAAACAAGAAAAAATAATTTTTAAAAGATGACTTATATGATATCCTAAATGCACACTTGTGGGTAAGGGAAATGTTAACTGCTTTTCATATCAGAGTCCTACTTTTATATGTCAAAAGTTTTACAACCATAATTTTTCTACTGAATTTAGGAGTAATTTAGCTCATTATTTTTAGTTGGCCCTAAAAGACTAGTGATACTAGACCATTCATTTATCTTAAATATTTTAAGGCATATCTTGATATCTAAGAGTTTTAGAGATCTCTAATTAATATACGAATATTTCACAGTTTTTTAATTGAAGTCAAAAGTGTCTTAGGTTTTATAGTAAGGCCATGATGCAAACAATAATTAGTTTCCTCTACCTATATGACTCTTCTAGTTTTTATATTGCTTTCCTGAGGATTCATGACCTTCAGTGTACATATATAACCTACTAGCCTAGGTCATAGTAATTGAAAGCACATTTTCTTATGAAAAAATAAAAGTGATTTGCCAGTTGACACATATCTCTAAAGATATCTTGCACCAATAATGCTCTAAGGTTAGAAAGCTAAACTTTTAGTAAAAGCTCTCAGCACATTTCTTAAATAGAAAAGAGTATCTATTCTATTTTGTGACAGAGAAGTTAAATCTCAAGGGAGCCCTCTTCAAAATAACTACTTTCTAACTCCCATTGTACCCATTTTCTATAAACTTATTTTATCATCTCTATATTTTAGTCATGTCATAGATGGGTCTACATGGAATAATTCTAGAGAAATAAACAGCACTAGTGTATGCAGATTATAAAGGAAAGCTTTATTTTTTTTACCATTTTTATATTTGATATCTTTCTTTGCAGTAAAGGTTTATGGACTCAGGGTAATTGAATTGCTGTAGAAAAGTTAAAATAATAAAAGTGGGGGAAACTTTGCCTTAGTTATTTAGTGAATACTTATTTAAGTGCATTAAGAATACATTTTTTTTATAAATTCTGAGTTTGTTCTTAGTTTCTGCAGCATTGCACAGTGTCCATAAAGGAGGCATAGTTGGATGTGAGAATTTATCTGTGACATCTAATTTAAAAGTTGGCTCTTGGGGTCAGAGTGGTGATGCAAGAAGTAGGGTGTTTGCCTTGCACATGCTGATCTAGAACAAACTTCATTAGAACCCCCCAGCATTCCATATGGTCCCCCAAGCCAGGAGCAATTTCTGAATGCAGAACCAGGAGTTACCCTTGAGCGTCACTGGTATAACCCCAAAACAAAAATAAATAAAGTTGACTCTAAATTTAGACTCCAAACAAATAAATATAATATAACCTATGATTTTCTCCATCTTATTCTAACGTATTTCCTCCTCTTGGCATATCCAGGCACTATTAGAGTTGAAAACATTACTCTGAGTACCAACAATATATTGACAATTGGAAGACATTTACTGAGTAAGACAAATGGCCTGGTCACCACATGGGCTCTGATATAAGAGAATTAGAACTATGCATGACTCATTGCCAATCATTTTAACCTCTCTTACTTTGTATTTCTTGAATATTGTCAATCATTCAGCATCAAAGCAATACAATATCAAGGTGTTGATTAATTATTCTCCTTATATTATTGATCCAAACTCCTGAGCCTATTGTTACTTTTTCCATTATTTTGTTTTACTCCACCTAATGTATTTTTTCCTGGAGATTCTTCTCCAGTTCACAGTCCTATAGCCATATCTGAGATGAATTTCCACTGTTTAGACTCAATCTGATATTACAAAGCTACCAATTTATTTTTAAATAAATTATTTCTTGATTTAAATTTTTTATTTTTAAATTTTATGAAGACAAAGATACAAAGAAAGAGGACAAGGTGAATTCACTGTGGGAAAACAATCACCCAAAAACAGAATTCTCAAAAGAAATCCCCTTGCTGGTACCTTAATTCTGAATTTTCAGCCAAAAATCATTAAGAAAAACAAAACAAAACCCATGCACAATTACGTTGTCCCTCAAGTTCCCAGACTGTAGAATTAAATACATTCTTTAATTGAATCACCTTTAGATACAGAGACAAAAGGTGTTCATGTTTAAATTTAACTCATATAATGTCCAACACCTATACCTTCTCCAGGTACATTTTCTACCACCAATTTTCCCCAGTTTCCCTCTTGCTCTCCACAGGCCCCTTCTTATGTGGCAGATATTTTTCTTCTCTCTCTCTCTCTCTCTCTCTCTCTCTCTCTCTCTCTCTCTCTCTCCCTTTTTTCAGACACTGTAGCTTTCAATAGTATTTTTTTTCTTTTTTCTTTTTTTTGGGCCACACCCAGTGACGCTCAGGGGTTACTCCTGGCTATTCGCTCAGAAGTCGCTCCTGGCAGGCATGGGGGACCATATGGGGAACCGGGGGATCGAACCGAGGTCTGTCCTAGGTTAGCGCAGGCACTTTACCTCCAGCGCCACCGCCCGGCCCCCTCAATAGCATTTTTTAAACAACAGGTGTATCGTGCATATCACTTTATCTGATTTAAGCCCCATATTCTTATCCAGATGCTTTTTATTTTCTTTACTAACCATATCTCCCTACTGCTATTCTTCCTGGTCATTTAAGGACCTTCTGATCTCACAATCACAATCTCCTAACCACCAACTTTGATCCATACTGATATCTTGTTTCTAGCAATATGCACTAGACAAGAAACCATATATATTTATAGATATGTAATATGTGTATATATACATGACACCAATATGTATTAAATGCCTACTATATTCAGCTAGTATACTAGATTCCTGAGGTATATGGTAACTTTACTAGAATTACTTTTTGTATTTGGGATGCTTGCTATCCATTCAAATCTATATATAGTTCAATATATTTTCACACATTTTTATAATTCACCTACTCAAGGACTTATTTGTTTTTCCTCTCCTCCTCTGCAGCAATATTTGTCTTAATTTCCTGAGCTACTCTTCTTATCTTCTGTTTTGACTCATGATTTATCTGGTATTTTATTTTTACCCATGACTCATTTGGTCTTTTTTTTGATAGAGACTATAAAAATACCTTTTTTTCTTTACTTTGAACAACTCACAATATTTGCATAATAGAAATAGCTAACAAGTGGAAGCCACATTAAAGGGGATTGGATGTATGTCATTATAGTGTCTATGTGTCTAAAATGTCTGGATTTGGTTAACATATCAGGACTTCCCAGAGACACAAAATATATCAGAGCTTGATCTGACTCCAAAGTTCAAATTTCTCTTTAACTTATTTCAGTATCTCTAGATACTGATCATTTCTCTGCATTTCCATGAGTGCCTAAAATTATTGGCACTTGAAACATATTTGTTGAACAAAAAAAATCCAGTATTGACTTAGTATTATGGTTCAAACATCAAATAAGACCTTTTTCTGGTAGTCTAGGAGACAACTGCTCCCTGAAAGGTAAAGTGACCTCTGGGTTACTGAGTGGAGCTCAACAGGGGCAGGCACAACTTTCTGTTCAATGAAGGGCCATAGTGAAGAAACAAAAAACACCACATTTAGTTCCAATTTTAAACCATCTGAACTGGTAAGAGCTTGCTGTAAAATGACAATAAATTTAGAGATCCCTCTGGGCTAAGGCATGCTTAAAAGGGTAGAGTCAAGAGGTGAAAATCAAACAATATGCGTTTTAGAAAAGCTATTTTATTGCTTATAAAGTAAAATTTTACAAAGATCATAGCATTCAATAAAACAGATATATAGCGGACCTACTTGAAAAGCACACTTTTTCTTCTAAGCACTGTGAAAGGATCAAAGAAAAACAATAAAATATTCACCAACATTATAGAAGTGACATCTATCAACAAAATAAGACTTCTAATAGTATATAAAGTGTGATGTAATTATGCCACAATGGAAGTCAAAGACGCTGTGAGAGTGTATAGTCAAGTAGTAAATTAATCACAATTGAAGAAGGTTGGGTGACTTAATAGAAAGGAGCACTACATAAAAAGGCTTGTTATTCAGTGCAAAAATCAAGACAAAAGCTAAAAGTAGAGGATTCCGGAAATGAAAATAAACATGAAAAAGCTAACAAAATTTTATTTCTGTGTTTAAATATTCACTGGGAAAGATAATGGATCCAGTGACATAAAATGGGATTGTTTTAATTTGGGGGTTGGGAATAAGGATAAGGAATGGAGAAAAGAAGAAAAATTATGTAATGTAGGATAACGGTAGTTGAGTGACCAAGGCAAAATATCGTTTGTATTTAGAGAATGAAAACACCTTAGAAATTCCATATTAGAAAGGTTGCAGCATCATGTCTAAGCTCCTAGCATGATAGCATGGTGCTTGGTTTTCTCCTGGCTCTCTTTATCATTATATTTTTTAGAATTAAAATATGACAAGCACATTCCAAAGTAATTTATTAGAAGTTCTCAACTTAAATTTTTCAATTATTTTATACGTTTTCTCCTATCACCCTTAAATTGTAAATTGTGGGCTTTATTGTATTAGTTTGTATTTTAATTGCATTTTTCACTTTATAAATGATTTGCAACCACTAATATTTTGTGATGAATAACTAGTCATTTGTAATCATTGTTTATTTTCAGCTACACATTGCAAAATTGGAATGCAGATATATTTTGCATGATGCCAAAGTGTTCCTCTAGATAAAAAATGCCTATTGGATAGCAACAAGATACCTGATGAAAACCAACCTATTTTTTGACAAAAATTTCAGAAGATGGATTTATGTCTGAATAAATTTTTCTACTGATGTGACTAGGAAAGTTTCTTTTCTTTTCACTTCTTTTTTTCTTTTTTCCCAAAAATGACAATAATTTGTCTCACTGCTCTCTTGGTTATTTCTATTTCTAAAAAGTGTTACTAACATACCTAAAACACTCATATTTTAGGGATTCAATTTTGCTTCACACAGATACCAGATATATTCATACTTCACATAATATTTTAATATATCATATATTTTAAATACATTTATATAGTAAATATTATACTTTGAAGCAGAAAATAGCTGGCTGTATTTTACAACATGAACTTGAATTAATTTTTTTACACTGCTGTAGAGTCATTGACTATTTATAATCCCAGTTTGCAACTTGGGGTAATGAACTCAAATTCTGTAAATCATCACCTCTTATTCTGTACGTCAGTTATAATAATAAGACTGGGAAGATTTATTGCATTAATTAAAATAAAATATAGAAAATCTTATGATAGCTTTTATATTGAATAGGTGCTCCAATATTATGAGTTAAAAAAATAAAAGTCACTGTCCTAACCCTTAAGAAATAATGGTTTGGAAATACAGATGTGGCCACAAAGAAACGTGATAAAGGGAAGAAAAGTGCTATATTGTCCTGAAAGCAGCAGAGAGAAGACAAGCAAAGTCAGAGATGGTATCCGCAGGCTTTCATTTAATATTTGTTCTATTCACCTTCAATTACTAACTCGGCTAATAGCCTACTTCTTAACAGTATTGTTTCTGTTTCTATTCATAAGATATACATATGATCTCTGGGTATGCTTGAAAGTTAGGGACTCAAACATGTCTTCCCCTTTCCCCTCTAGAATTGCTACTCTGTAATAGGAAGATAATAGGGGCAGTGAAATTTGGAAGGACTCACATTACATCCTTCATCCTGCTGCAGTGCTCAACTCTAGCTATTAAGAATATTTTTTTTTTCATTTCTAAGACTCCATCTGCTTACAACATGCATAATGTTTATTTTGTTGATTTTTAACATTTTAAGCATATCTTTGTTTATAGCAATTTTTAGTGTTTAGCAAGAGAACTGGAGGACTCATTCTATGAAAGACTATATAATTTTGTTAAAAACATTCTCATCTGAAAATGCTAAGAGGTAGGCAGAAATTTGCATCTCAGAATTGAACGTGTGTAATGTGTTACAGAGAATCAATTACTTAGAGAATAATTCTAGATTTTTTTAATTACATGTCCCTTCATTCAGCAACTATTTACAGAGACATTCTATACAATTTTAGGACTATGAATGAGGTCAGTAAGAAGAGAGTTCAAGAGGACAGGAGTTCCAAATTTAGACAGAAATATGCAATTATGATGTGAGGGGTAAATAGTTACAAAATGATGTAAAAGGGATCCTATGCCCATAAATAATTACCTGGGCTCTAAAGAGCATGGGATACATCTTTCTTACCTCTGTTCATCCAGAGTAACAACAAAAAGGGATTATTATAATTGACAATGATAATGTTATGGAGGCCAAATATAGTTTCTCTGATTCATAAAGATAACTGACCAATAATCATTGTAGTCTTTCTGGCTAGCAGATCTTTGTTCTTATGTCCCATTCTTGTTTCTGATGCTTAATACTAAGTTCTCTCTTTGAAATTCCCTTTCAGATTTTAGCAATTTCTTAGTAAAATTAAATAATTTCCTTAGTTACGTTTCAAGTGATAATTTTTTTTACCTTAATGCACTTTGTTCTACAAATAAAATATCCTTGATTTCTTATTTATGCAGAAGTGATCCAAATTTTTCTTTTAATAGTTGTGAGTAGAAATGCTTAAATCTTTCAGTTTTGGGAGACAGGTGGATAGGAGGGGAGGAAAGATATTTAGAGGGGCAATAGAAAAGAATATTAGGATTTTAAACTCCATCTAAAATAATGTGGATGCCTTTAACTTACTAAAGAGATAGAAATGATCAGTAATGTTTTAAAGTGTCCAACAATGCAAATAATAAATATTCATGTCAAGTAATAAATATTGATGGGACATAATAAATATTCAAAAAATGCATCATTTCTTTCTATATCCTTTCATAGGCAGTTCTGTCACAGTATTTTGTTGTTCACAATAGAAAGCACAGGCTATTTCCTTTACAAATTTATTTATATTTATTCATAACTGTCATTGGGCCAGTTATTCAGCATTACTTTAATAACTGGACCAATGACAACTAGAAATTTGATGACAATTTCCTATGTATCTGATTTCGCTGCCACTTCCTACCTCTCCAGCATGTGTAGGGATCAATCATAGGAACTGTTTTTGATAACATGTTATATAGAGAAGTCTTGTATTATCTAGATGATTAAACCCTTTGAGACTGACATTTTTACTAAAAACTTTCTTTCTCTCTCTTTCCTTCTCTCTATGTGTAGGAAGTTAGAGGAACAGAAAAGGGATATTCCAGAAACTGAAGATGACAACGAATATTGCTGAAAACTCAGAATACCTGCATGATTTTGGTCAGAAGCAAATGTGTAGTGCATTGCTATAATTTCTTTCATATTTCTTTTTGCTAAAATGAATATTGTGTGAATTAGAGGCTATAGAAGTTCTGTCTAGTTTATGGGTGTAGGAGAAGTATTGTCTCTGTATCAGCTGTAGATTGATCAGTTCTGGGCTTCGAAAATGAATTAACTGGAAGCTAGATGAAAGGAAACACAATCTAGGAGTGAACTAGTGCTGTTACCAAGAGAAGATGCTAAATTTAGGAAAATGAACAGATACAGTTTCCAAACCCAGTGGTAATCATGAAACAATTAAAAGTGATAAAAAGAAGGCAACAAATACAATTTAGAAAGTTAACCAATAGGTTATAATCCTATTATTTTCAACAATGTAAACAGCTAGCAATGAATTACATACTTCATTAGCTATAGTTTCAGAATGCTTTCTCTGGGATATTGAAAATAGTATTTGAATTTTGCTTGATAAGAATAAGGTCTTGATTTCCTTTGATGAAGAATATTTGAGTCATAGATTTTCATGATTTGAAAAGGGAAATTAAAATTCAACCAATAGAATTATCTATTGTATTAATTAGATGCTCAATCCCTTATTAAATGTTTCAAAGTAATAATTTGCATTTTACAAACCATTCTCTTCTGAAGTGAATTGCTTTTTATAAGACTTATATGAGAAAAGGATATTTCACTCCATATTCTATTTTCTTTACCATCTCATACATTTCATTTTTATTTATAGCCTGAAATTATGAGAAAAGTCTTGTTATATTTTATGGAAATTATGTCATAAATAATCTATTAGATGTTTTTGTTAAATTTATTTTGAAAATATATTTCAAATAGAGTTTGGACTATGAAGAAAAATTTTATTTAAAACTCTTATTCAGCAGTACCCATATATGACTATAATATATTAAGAATGCTGTGAACAATAAAATTTTTGTTCATATGGAGAAAAAAGTCACAAAACAGAGAGAAACTTTATTGTTAATCTAGTCATGATAAAAGATCCCCAATCGAAATTAAATAAGTTTTTGATTTTTGACTTCAGAGCATTTTCAAATTGAACTAGTTTCTTTGAGTTATAATTTGTATGGCTAGATTTATAATTATCTTGCTTTAAATTTAGAGTTGATTGCTATTTTGAATGCTCATTTTAAATGCTTTCATCTCCAAATCTCTAAAAGGGGCCAGGTTCCTTTCCTAAGCATTTCCCTTATCTAAAGGTATGCATGAAAAACAGCTTGTCAAATTGACTAAGAGGGAAACTTAATGTTGCCCAGTCCATCTCTCTACACAGACATATTTTGACACAGCGTATTTGAGTGCTAATAATGACATTAGAAGATGTTGGAAAGAGATCTAATTCAGCATGCAGAAGTGACTTTTCTGTCATCTCCTATTTTCTGTGCAATTGACAGCAGATACTTGGGGCTGAATTTTTATTTCAGGTCAAATTTCCAAGGCATGAGGCTGTCTGTTAGAAACAGATAAGACCCAAACCAATAGGAAAGCACTTGTTGGAAGTGTCAGTGGTGCTGAGAATTTGAAAAGGATGTTTCAGTTTTCTGTTTAGGGCATGACACAACAACATATGTTTTAGCAGCAAGAAAAACCAACCAACAATTCCCTGTCATTTTTGTATTGTTCCTACTGGGAAGGATTCAGAAGAATAGTATGAAGTACTTGGAAGATGAGAAGATGAAAGTCTGTTGTTCTTTTTTGAATGGTGCCTCTTTGTCAATTTATTTTCCTATAGCCAATATTTCCCAAAATATTTCAAAACAATTCTAAAGAACCAGTATTTAACACTGAAACTAAAAAATATGTTCATAATCAAAAAATAGAGCTATATAACAGTTTTAATACATTTGAATTGTTGAAAAATTAATTCGTTGAGTATATATATATGGCTAGAGTATATGTCAATATAAGTATTCAGCTGTGCTGATACAATGAATTAAATGGGGGAAACTAAGTGTGTTTTAAAGGTTACTGGGGTATATGGTGTGGGTTAGTACTAGAAAATTTCATTCCCCTGGCTGATATGCAAAGTTGATTTATTCGACTTTTGTTGTTGTTGTTGTTGTTTGCTTTATTTTTGGGCCCCACCCGGTGATGCCTAGGGGTTACTCCTGGCTCTGTATTCAGGAATCACTCCATGCAATGCTCAGGGGACCATATGGATGCCAGGGATTGAACCTAGGTCATCCGCGTGCAAGGCAAATGCGATACACACTGTGCTATGTCTTAAAGTGCCTTCAACTTTGACAACGTTAAAACTCATCTACCCAAGCTATATAGTATATCTCCATATATCAATGTCTGAGTACTAACTGTCACTTTAATTTTAAATTTGAACGATTTCCAAAAAAAATATCAAGAGTGGGTTTTATCTATGGAACAGGAGCCTTAATATCAATATACAAATTTTCAAATTGTTTTCAGTCCTAAATGGACAAAATTCCCTTAGTTCTGAAACTAATTCCTAATATCAGGGGCATTCTTTATTCCTTCTTCTGCACTCCCTAAAGCTAGAATATAAGTGTGTGTTTTGCCTTTTCTATCCTGTGACTGCTTTAGTTTTATTAGCACCGCAATTTAAACATTTCCTGTGGCATTGAATTAAAACTTGTCATTTTATTTTTCTCCTCAAGAAAGAGTGATTTAAAACCTGTCTATATATATAAAGATATGATTTGATGCAATACTCTAAACTATTCGTCATTATAGATGGCTCATTCTTTGAAATCGAAGCCTAAGGGAACCCTAGATTTCAAACCTGAAACTGTTTCACTGGTTTGTAGTTTGGAAGGAAGGGAGCCCTCCTGGACTCATTGACCTCAGGAGAATCATGTAACACATCCTCCCATTTTCTAGTAGCTTTGCCTCAGGGACAGCACTTTCCCTCTTTTTGTGTTTCTTCTATGTAGCTGGATTTCTCTGTAATACTCTACATAAACAATAGATCTTACAACACTATTGCCACAGGCCTTTTCATGTACAGATGTCTTCTAAAGTTTTCTGTAATACATTGTGTTTTCATCTGTATTTATTCAGCCTGCAGAAGGCAACACTGTAAAACTATTCCCTCCCCCCTTTTAAATAAAGTAGAATTAACCTTGTTCCTATACCTGAAAATGTCAATATTTGGGGGTGAGGGGTTGGACCATATCTTTTTTTAACTAAATTCTTTATTTAAACACCGTGATTACAAACGTAATTGTAGTTGGGTTTCAGTCATAACAAGAACACCCCCTTCACTCCTGCAACCTTCCCATGTCATTTAAACATATCTTTGGAAAGAAATGCAGCAATCCCAGGAATTCTACTTTTTCTTATACTTGCCAAAACTTCTTCTGTTGTTGTGTTTTTTTTAGGGGGGGTCCACACCCAATAGCACTCAGGAGTTACTCCTGTCTCTGAGTTCAGAAATCGCTTTGACAGGCACTGGGGACCATATGGGATACAGGGATTGGAACCATCGCCTGTCCTGGATCAGCTACATCAAGGCAAAGGCAAATGCCCTATTGCTGTGCTATCTCTCCGGCCCCCCCCAAACTTCTTTCCTTGGCATTATTACCTGATTTCTAAGAAAATGTGTTAATATTTTTTGTGTTATCAATTTATAATTTATGATAACTTTCATTGTTGGCAAATAACACCTTTATCATTTTCTAATAAATATCAGGTTAAAATAATTGACTACAAGTGACTATTCAATTCTAAACAATGAGATCTGCCATCAAAGAAAACACACTGCTATGGAGAATTTCAATGTTTGAACAAACAAAAGTAGAATCAAAATTATTTTAATTGATAGAATCATCACAAGAATAAGTCAATTGCCTCATGACTTTGTAGGTGCAAACTTGTATAAATTATTTAAATAAGTGTTGTGTTATTCATTTAATGATATGACTACACTCACTTCACACGTAAAACATTTTCCATGATTATTTTTTTTTATTTTTCAGTGGACACTCTGATACTTGATTATCTCAGTTTTTTCAATATGTTTTAAATAAAAATTATCTCCCAAATACATATAGATGAAACACTAAACTATATTATGCTTATTAACAAATTCTTTAAGACATATTAGTCAACCTCTTCATATTTATGTAACTGATATTTTGGAGTTACCATTATTTATTTAGTTAGTTAATTTGCTTGTCTTGAGGCCACACTTTATCGTGCTCAGAGCTTACTCCTAGTTTTGTGCATAGGTATCATTTTTGGCAGGGATCAGAATCCCATACAATGTGCTAAGGATTGTAATTAGAATGGCTGTGTGCAAGACAAGGGTCTTACCTGCTGTACTATCTCTCTAGCCCCTGCGACCGATTACTATGTTGTTTTTCTACCCACTACATTGTGGAATGTTACCTCTATGTCTACATAAAAAGGAGGAATTCACAAATAGGTGCTTATTTACCGATGGAAAATTATTTTTATAGCAAGAGTTTGTGTAAATATGTGTGTGACAATTTTCTATCTTCTTGTCATTACTTAGGTCTTTTTGGAAAATAACCACTTGAAGATATAATAGAATGTTCCCTTTCTGGGAGAAGAGCAAGATGTAATAATCTTTATTTATTATGAAGTAGAAGTTTACAAGCTTTCTGTAAATCAATAAACTATTGTAGATAATCCATAAAGTATAGCATAACTTTACTCTATTTATTTTCCCCCTCTGGATCTGGTCAGTGAGAAGAGAAAGACAAAGAATTCATTTTAGCATAACTGTTTGCCCAAGCGACAAACACAAACAGTGTAAATTATTTTCTGATTAAAGCTATTTTAAAATCCCTCGATGTCTTAAACATTTCTGAGCCATGGGGCTGGAGCAATAGCACCGAATTACTTCATTTGCCTTGCACAAGGTAGATCCAGGATGGACCTTGGTTTGATCCCTGGCATCCCATATGGTCCCACAAGCCTGGAGAGATTTCTGAGCGCAAGCTAGGAGTAACCTCTGAGTGTCACCAAGTTTGGCTCAAAAACAAAAACAAAAAAATTGCTGACCCAGAGATTAAGTTAAGAGATTTTCTGTGTCTTATATTCAATACTTTTAGACACAGAAGGAATAAGCACAGAGAGGATAGAAGTATTACTGTGTGGAGAGAGGTCAAATAATTTCTCCTGAGTCTCTTCTGTACCATACACTGATGGTTATGATAAGAAATTCCTCTGTATCGAGTAGAGTTTGATCCTTTTTACCCAAATATTAAATCTCTGAGAAAAACTGATTTAGTTAAAGAAACTATTGTCCTTGGAGATACAACGAAAGCGTAAACGTTAAACAACTGATGCCATTTGTGATTTTTTTTAACCAGCTAGAGTGGTTCCTTTCAAAAGTTAATATTTATCTTGCCATAATATTTACTTTCACACAGTAAGTGCTGCTATTTTCCCATGACTGCAATGTAAAATTGTGGTAAAATAAACTCACCTCTATAAGATAAATGTCAGCTCTTTAATGAGAATCGCTGGATGAGCATCCAAAGTTTACTTTGAATTTGCTGAGGTTCTGGACTTGCAGTAAAGTTTAGCTCATGAAATTTTCCAAATGCGAGTCACTGGCTTTAAAAGTGAAGAGAGTGAGAAATGGTTTGTGAGAGGGCATGAGCTTTGGCAAATGACAGCTGGTTTGAAAATGTAGAAATTCAAATTTTGCTTCAGATACTAATCGGTTTAGAAATTTTCTCGACCTCAGTTTCATCTTTAAGTGGATTTAATTAGGTGATATCTCCAGTCTGTTTCAAGAAGCCATTATTTGATGTTGATATAAGAATAGCTTATATTGAGCATGGATTTCGGGAAGTCCCATGCGGAAGGCCTTCTCTCTAACTTGGGTGTGCTGGGGGCCTTGATAGGCTCCTAGCTGCCCCCGCTTCGGCCCCCGGCCTCCAGGCCTCCTGGGGTGACTGCCCAGGTGGTCAGACCAGGTGGGTTGGGGGGGGGTGTCCCCTCCTAGATGGGGTCCCAAGCTTTCCCCGCACTTCCCCTAGATCTGGGGTAGGGAAAGCCCAGGGTGTGGGGTGGAGGATCCTGGCTTCCGGCTCTCTGTCTATCTTTTCTTGAGCTGGAGGCAGGGTTTACCCAGCATGGATTTCGGGAAGTCCCATGCGGAAGGCCTTCTCTCTAACTTGGGTGTGCTGGGGACCTTGATAGGCTCCTAGCTGCCCCCTCTTCGGCCCCCGACCTTCAGGCCTCCTGGGGTGGAAACCGTCGCGCACTGTTTTATATTAAGAATATTCGCTATCCTTTTGTTATTGTTTGTGTATCCAGAATGTCTACTTGTATTCTGCCCTTTCCCACTCCTGTACAAAACTTATTTTTTACTCCTTACTCTTACTGTCCCAAACACCACTAACCCACATTACTCCTTTTAACTTCAGTGCCTCACAGTCTAATCACAGACCAACATCATGTGTTGTGTTTTACAACCCTGAACTATTTCAAAAGACATACAATGGACACGAATTTCTTTCAAATATTCTTTTTTTTCCTCTTTGACATCTATAAATCTTAGTAAATATTCTCTTGACTAAGACGGTTCTAACCACTTTTTTTCTTCACTTTATGAGTTGTTCATTAAGTA
>PVKC010011710.1:0-24407 GCA_004027635.1 Crocidura indochinensis | reverse complement strand
GAAAAAAAATTCCTCTCAATAGTGTGATCCTCTGCTTTTTAGGACATTTTCTGAAAGAAATTAAAAACTGTAGTAAATATTTGATTTTTAAAGAACCAGGTAGACACTGTTTTTTTGTTTGTAGCAATTTCAGTTTTCTTTTGGCCATTTTATTAAGACTGTTACTAATCTTTCCCTCCAAAAGGTAAGAAAATGATATGTGTTGCTTGCTGTAGTTCAGCTTGTTAAAGATCATTTAGATTGATATAAATTCTTATCGACTGTATGCTTATGATTAGATACATATGCAGAAAAAATTTCAAAGTAAAATGGCAATGTACTGTATAATTTTACATATATAAAGAATTTCAGAGATAGTGTTGTACATTAGCAGTATGTGGTATGGAATTAGTGTAAATTATTAGTTAATTAAAGTAAATTTTAGTAAGTTTTGTTATTTTTTTTATGTTTCATAAGGTTAATGTGACAAAACCTAGCAGAGGGTTTACCCACAATGAGTCTCATTGTGATATGTGTGGGTTTAGCTAGACTCTACAGGTTATTAATAGGTCAGTCTTGTTGAGTAAAGCAACTGTTCAAAGCAGAAGCTTCTCTTTTAAGGAAACCCAGCTAACAAATGGGAAATGTATGGAGTTGTTAAATAGTTTTTGATTGAAGGCAGTTTGTTTGGAGCTGGAAAAACACGAGATTGTCAGATATACTTTTTTCTTTTCGGCACAGTTCATTAAGCAAAATGGTCAAACATTAGTGAAGAGGACAGAACTATTTATCTAACAACATTCTTTTTTGGCCTATGGTAGTTATTATCTTGGTCTATGATAAAAACTTTTGGAAATGTTTTTAGTTTTTGCCTTGATGCTAGTAAGAACTATAAGACCTGACAGGGATTTTTACATGGTCCTAGAAACATTTGAGAGATTTGCTGAAAGATTGACATTGTATAATTTGAAATGGTCAAACAGCTGGTTGCAGGGCCTACTTGTTAATCTACATTAGCCTATTATAGTTTTATATATTATGCTAGAGCATGTGAAACTCCTTGACTTAGAGATAACGGATTTAATTACTCATGGCAAAGTAAGAATCACTGAACTTTATGGATCTCAGATGTTGGCGCTTGCCCCTCAAGGTGTGTCTTACACACATCAGTTTACATCACAACTAAGGAATTCCAACTTTATGGGACCCTAATCTTTCATAGTAGTCTGTAAACTTAAATGCTTAATTTATGCTCTAGAGAGAGGCATTATTATTGATAGTATTGTAAATTTTTCTAGATAGTAAATAGACTCACATCTCTGAATATATATATATATATATATATATATATATATATTTATGTTTTTTGAGACTTCTTAAAAATAAAGTCAATCAGGATGTTTTTGAAAACTTTAGAAATATATAAGACACAGGGGCTAGAGTGATAATACAGAGGGTAGAGAGTTTGCGGTGCACTTGGCTTACCCAGTTTCCATTCCCAGTACCACATATGGTCATCTGAGAACCACTAGAAGTTAGTTATACGTAGCACTAGCCAGTATGACCCTTGAACACTGCAGAGTGTAAATGCATAACCCCTTGCAAATTAAAAATTTGTTAATTATATTGCTTGTGTCATAACTCACAGTTCTAGGAAAGAATTTGCAGGTAATATATAGATGAAGGAACCTGGTATGGCCCAATAAAGCTTAATGGGTATTGAAATTTGAATTCATATCATTTTAAAACACCCAAAACATTTTGCTTGTTCAGTCATTTAAATATATAACATCCAGCGGTAGTAGAAATTTTGCAGAAAGGAAGGCACTTACCTTGCATGCCACTGATCTGAGTTTGATACTTTGCTGATCATTCCCTGAGCATAGAGAAAGGAATAATTTCTAAACACTGTAGGGTATGGTCAAAATAAAAACTAACTGGAGCCAGGGAGATAGATAATAGAGGAGTTTGGGCATTTACCTTGCATATGACCAACTCCTGTTTGATCCTCCAGCAGGTATCAGGTTCCCCTCCCCCCAAATCCAAATTTAGCTTCTTTGTTATACAACAGGCTGTATGTCACCTGATTGATCTCCTATGGATAGGGCATCAATCCCAGAAACAAAAACCCTGAAAGTATTACAGCCATTCTTTTCTTAGCTTCTTGGTTATACAAGAATGGACTGCATGTCAAAAATGCTTTGTAGTCCATGGTTTGCTAATATGGATCATTTTCTATAATGGATTTTTTTATTTTTTTGGTGGCATATGGAAGGCCAGGGATTGAACCCAAATTAACTGTATGTAAAGTAAGGACCTACCTGATGTACTATTGCTCTAGTTCCTCTTATGTTAGATTTAGATTACTTGCTATAGTACCTTCCAGACTTATATGACGTTTTTAAGATACAGGATGTTATTTTAATATAAGTTATACATGAGAAAGCATAATTAAAATCTGATAGCAACTGTTACTTCAGAATTTCGGGTGGGGAGGTTGGGCCACACCTGGCAGCACTCACAGGTTTCTCCTGGCAGGGTTCTGGGACTGTTTGGGACGCCAGAGTTCAAACCTGGGATCTGTCCCAGGTCGGCCACATGTAAGGTAAATGCCCTACAACTTTGCTATCATTCCAGCCCCTTACTTCTTTTTCTAAATGATTGCTTTAATCACTTTCTAGTTGTATGCCTGTAGATAAGTATTTTCTCCTTATGAGATAATTAATATATAAAGGGAGACGATTTATGAATCTTCATAAAGCTAATAAAGTGACATCACAAAAACTGATTTTATTCTATAATTTTTATAACATATATGGTACACGTAAATGTTTTATGATAGAGCATTTTGTCACTTATATCTCACTTGTCAAAAACTTTGGGGTCAATATTAAAAGAATACTGTTAATAGCGTTTACTAATGTATAATTTTATGAGTATACTGTACCTTTTTTAATATTTAATGGTATTTTCACAAATCTTACATCTGGGAAGTGAAGGATATGCTTATAGAAGCTCTAAAGGGGCCAGGTAGGTAGTCTGTTCAACAAACGGGAGAGCATATTTTACATCGTGAGGCCTGGGTTTGATCCTGCATGTTACATAACTTCGCAGAGACTGCCAAGAATGGTCCCTGACCACAATGCTAGTCGTTCATGAGCATTGGCAGAGTGCGGCCAAAAGGGCAGAAGTCATGCCTATGTTGTATTTTCTCCCACATTTTCAGAGATAGTTGCTAGTTTTCCTTTATATGTCCAATATAAAAATAATCAATAAGGAATTTTGGTTTCTCTTAAACTTTTGTGTTCATACTGAATTGCTTTAATGAAAACAAAAAAAATAATTTTTGTATTGCTGGGGATTGAATCCAGTGCCTTATATATGCAAGGCAAATATTCTCCCAATGAGGTCCATCTCTTGCTTGTTAATCCAGTAAATATATACAGATTTTTAAAATAGATATGTTGACAATTTTTTGGGGGGGTCAAGAAATAAACAGTTTATTGCTTCAATAAAGTTCTATTCAGCAATAACAACAAAAGAAGTAAATTACACCTTCAAAAACAGGACAATCTGGTAAGGATTATGCAGAGTGAAAGAAGAGAGATTCTGGTTGGAACAATAGTATAACACATAGGGTGCATATCTTGCACAGAGTCAACCTAAATTCAATCCCAGGCACCCCTCATGGTCTCCTGAGCCCTACCACGAATGATCCTTGGACACAGAGTTAGAAATAAGCCCTAGGGGCCAGAGCAATAACAGTAGGGCATAGCGGCAGAGCATTTGCCTTGAACGTGGCCAACCCCAATAGATTCTATATAGTCTGCCAGGGGCAATTTTTTTTAAATTTATTTAAAGAAAATGCATTACATAATTGACATAACTGATCATAGTACATTTGTTTTAGGAAGACCAAAGGTAACATGATTAAAAAAATTAGAAAATTGAAAGAAAAACTAAAGAGATGGAAGAAAAAGGAAAGAAGAAAAAGATCAGTAGCAAGTACATTTTTGAAAATTATTGAATCACAATGAATTCATTAAAGCACCAGCAGAAAGTTTAGTAAGCCCTCTTTTTTTTATTTTATTTTTTTTTAAATGGATGTGAAAACTTTTTTTTAATGGTTTACATTTTGAATTGTTTTCCTATCAGGTGGTTGAAGATTATGCTGGAAGATGGCAGGTCCCTTTGCCACAACTTCAGGTTCTTCAGACTGCACTTTGCTGTTTTACAACAGCCAGTGCATCATTCCCGGATGACTGTGAGCATGTACAGTATGTTTTGAGTAGCCTTGCTTTGTAAGTACTATTTACTTCTAAAAATTGTCTCTTGATACATTTATTGATATATATTTTTGCTTACTTTCGTTGCAGAATGAGCCTTTCCTAATGTTTTCCTTAAATAATTTTCCCATTTAAGTATTTAGGTTCAATTTGAGCATTGAGCCAAGCTTTACTCTTACAAAAACAATTAGTATATCTTTTGGTCACTACTATCATCACTTAATTTCATTAAAACTTTCACAGATTGTCTTGGTATACTGTAATAGTAAGTCCTGGTATACTAAAGAAGGCCGTCATAGTTTTCAGAAGGAATGACCTTTAATCAAACATAACAGAAATTAGAAAACTCCTTGTTTAAAAAAAAAATGCTATTATTTAACTGAGTTAAAGACCTCATTACTTTCCTAGAGTCCCAAAATTTTAGCAAGTAACTAAAACAAATACGGTGAAAAGAAACTAGAGAAACATCATTTGGCTTAAAGATTTCAATAATTTTCTGAGGCTGGGAATACAGAAAACAGATGAAAGGGTTCTTTGAAGCATAACAAAGCAAGACATAACTTTGATATGAGTGCATTGATGGAATGTTGCAATGTTGCACTGGTCAAAGGGGGATGTGTGTTCTTTTTTATGACTGAAACCCAACTACAAAAAATAGAGTGATAGTAGTTAAAATAATTGCTTTATTTTAAGTAAATAAATAATGATATTTTAAATAAATAGAGCACCAATATAGCAGGTACAGTGCTTACCTTGTATGCAGTCATCCTGGGTTTAATCACTTACGTATTGTTTCCCTCTACCACCACTAGGAGTGATTGTGGAATACAGAACCAGTAGTAAGTCCTGAGCACTGTTGGGTGTGAGCTAGAATTTCTAGCTCAAAATTTTTTTATTTGCTGCCTTATAAGAGGAAGGTAGTTTGTCCTACCCTTTTTTTTTTTCCCCATGAGAATCTTGAGAGGTATTTAGAATTTGAACATACCAGGTATGAAATACAGAGTATATAATAAGATACTTTGGGCAATGCACATAAAAGAGTTTTCCATTCAAGCCAATCACCAAACTATAGTGAATAAATAGTATTGCTACAGTTTGTTCCTTCCCTTAACTAAATCTAGGGAAACACTAAATTTTAAAAAAGTTGTTCGTTACACAGTTGTTTCAGGCATTCAGTGTTCCCAGCACCAATCTCACCACCAGTGTGACCTTCTCTCCACCATTGTCCCCGTTTCCCACCTACCCCTGAAGACTGATCCCTTAGAAGGCACAAAATAATTTATTTTATATTATTTGCTGCAACAAATGGTAAGTGAAATGATGAAAAGGTTTTTCAGTATTAAAAAATTGTTATATCTGACAACAATAATTAAAGTCATTGAGGATTTACATTTCTGCTTGTTGCTAGTTGACCCCTTTGTAACTGTTCCTATTTGCTGAGCTTAGTGGGCTTCTGTGCTACCTTCCCATCTAAGTTGCTTTGCTCCTACAGGGTATGAGTATTGTGGAATTTGGAAGTGTCACATTGCCATGTATGCATCTGCGTGCTCCAGGATCTGTGGAACTATGGTGATTCTTGACCTTATTCTTCAGCTCTGGAGACTTCTTAGCTATGATGTCTTTGACTGTTGTTTAAGGACTTTATTTTCTGATTCTTTGGGGCTTTATTTTCTGATTCTTAGTTGTTTCTTTTTAGTTGGTCCCGAAGTTCTCTTGTCATCTCTTGCTTATTTTGAGATTTTTTTCCTTATTCTTTTTGTGCACTTTATCTTTGAGTTCAGTAACTTGGTCCTCAGCTGCTGTTACTCTGCTAGTGAGAGCTTCCAAAGAACTTTCATTTTGGCTACCTAGTTTTTCAGTTCTAACGTTACTGTTTGTGTGTTTCTTTTTTTTTTTTTTTTTTTTTTTTTTTTTTTTTTTTTTTTTTTTTTTTTTTTTTTTTTTTTTTTTTTTTTTTTTTTTTTTTTTTTTTTTTTTTTTTTTTTTTTTTTTTTTTTTTTTTTTTTTTTTTTTTTTTTTTTTTTTTTTTTTTTTTTTTTTTTTTTTTTTTTTGTTTTTTTTTGTTTGTGTGTTTCTTATTCCTGCTCTCATATCCTCTGTTTTTTGTTTGTTTGTTTTATTTTGTTTTATTTTTTAATTTTGGGCCACACTGGCAGTGCTCAGGGGTTACTTTTGGCTCTGTCTCATAAGTCAAAAATTACTCCTGGCAGGTTTGGAGAACCATATGGGATGCAGGGTTACAAATCATAATTGGGCCTGTGCAAGGCAAAATCCTTACCTGCTTTCCTCCTTACCTCTCTGTTTTTTTTTTTTTTTTTTTTTTTTTGGTTTTTGGGCCACACCCGGCAGTGCTCAGGGGTTACTCCTGGCTCTAGCTCAGAAATAGCTCCTTGCAGGCACGGGGGACCATATGGGACACCGGGATTCAAACCAACCACCTTTGGTCCTGGATCGGCTGCTTGCAAGGCAAACGCCACTGTGCTATCTCTCCGGGCCCCCTCTCTGTTGTTTTATTGGTATTCTTTTCCATTGTTTCTTTGAGCTTATTGAACATCATAAGTATTTCCACTCTGACTACATTTCAGTTGTTTATATTGGATATTAGTACTGATTGGTTTTGCAGACTTGCGGTATTCACTCAACAAGTATGGTGGGGTTTGCACTGCTTTATCATGGTTCTTTTTTGTAGATCAAGATACTTCTTTTATGTGTCACTGTCAGACTTCCCAACTGCCAGGAGTTCTCTGGGAGCTTAAGTGGATAGGAGATTATTTTATAATTTCTTGACTGTACTGCTTGGGAGGCCATGCTCCTGGGCTTGTCCTCTACCTGTATAGTGGGCTGTATTCTGTTCTTTTAGTTCAGGTTCACCTATGATTCTTTCCTGTTGCTTACTTAACTTGCTCTCTTGAACTTGTATAAATGGATTGCATCTATTCATAAAACTATGGATGATGGGGTTCATATGTAGGGTAGCTTGTTCATTGTGAGTGAAAGATTTATTCAGTGCCTTATAGTACTGAATTTTACTCTCATTTCAAAAGAGCCATTGCTGGCTAAAAAGATGAATCTTGCTTTTTATTTAATTTTTAAATTAAATACTTTAGGCACTGCAATTTATTCTGGGTTTCATGCATAGCACATTCTAGGACTCATCCTCCTCAGTTCACTTCCCGTCACCATTGTCCTTTGTGTACCCCCGCCCCCCAGCTTCCTACTGAAGACTAATTTTCAGTTTCTGTTACCTTTGTCCAGAAAACATTATCAAGTATATTGAAAGTTATTCTTCAGTTAAAGAGTAGAAAGTATGAAGTAGATCAAGGAAAGTTTCTTCAACAACTGTTTGGAAATTGGTTAATTATATGACTCATATGCATTTGTTATTCCTCTAGATATTTCTTTATATCCTATACATTAGAGAGTTCATTCTGTGTTTGTTTTTCTCCTTCTGACTAACTTCACTCAACATAATACTCCAGGTCTAACTCTGATAACATTTATATCATAATTAAGTAGTGTTCAGGAATAGAACAAATTTGTACACTTTCACCACTGTTATTCAATTTAGTATTTGAAGTTTTTTTCTAATAATTAGGCAAGAAATATATTAAGGGTATCCATGTTAGTAAAGTCAAACTCTGAATTTGTAGGTGACATGATACTATATTTAGAGAATTTTAAACCCCTACTATAAAAAGCACCCAGAATCAATATACTTTTACTATAAAGTGTCAGACTACAAAATCATTATTCAGAAGTCCATCACTTCTATATGAAATTAATGAAATAGAAAAACAAGCAAGTAATGAGATAGGAGAGAGAAAGGAAAACCTTTTTCTCAGAAAATCATGTATATGTGTACACATTAACATACATGTTATATAACATGCTGTATATAATATATATCACATATATAACATATTATATGACATGTATATGCTAATATGTGTATATGTGTATATGGTATAGTTTGAAGTTAGGGAAAAAGAAACCTCACATATTTTTTACAGCATTGGATCCATGTTTTAACAGCATTTGATACACATAATATGGGTGGGATGGGCTAGAAGTGAGTACAGCAGACTGGACACTTACCTTGCACACAGCCAAACTAGCTTCAATTCCTGGCACCTCATGTGATGCCCCACCAAGATTGATCCCTAAAGGTACAACCAGGAATAAGCTCTGAGTATTTTATAATGCTCTGGGAAAAATGTCTTTCTGATCATATTAATTCTTCTAATCCATAAACAGGGAATGTGTTTCCATTTCCTCAGATCCTCTATTAATTATTTTAGTATAAATTTAAAAGTTTTCTTGGTATACATTTTTCACCTCCTTTGGGTGATTATAAGGTTAATATATACACAAAGTAGGTAACTTGCCCTTGGAAGTTGGTAATATAGGGTGCAGTAGTGGCTTGTGGATCCACTTGGGGATTATTTTCTGTTTGCTTGCTTGGCCAGGGAAGGGAGCAGTGCCAAGCATTAATCTTTCTGTAAAGGTGGTAGTAGGCCAAGTACATTTGGGAATCTATGCGTTAGTCTTTTTTGTACTATAAATACGTTTTATTTGATTTCACTTAAAACTTGAATGAAGGCAAACAGTGGTTAAAATTCCGGCATCCTGTATGGTCCCAGAGCCAGCCAAGAGCGATTTCTGAGCTCACAGCAAGGAGTAACACCTGAGTGCTGCTGCCGAGTGTGACCAAAAGAATATATATACATAAATAAATAAATAATAAATTAAAGGTTATATTAGTATATTAGGAGGGACGGCAGAAATGATATAATGATTGTAGTCTAAGTGTAGTCCAAAATCAAAAACAGAAAAAGCATACAGAAGAAATGTGAGGAAAAACTCAACAGATTGAGTTTAAGTTTTGCATGTGGAAGTGCCAGGTTCAATCCTAAGTGCTTCTAGCCCCTACAGTAACAATGGGAGTGATGCCTGGGCACTTGTGGCCCCAAAACAAAAATGTTTATACAATGGAAAAGAAAAAAGTATTCAACACATCCAGTTAGACTAGTGAAAAACATTCCGCATAAAAAAGAAAGGCACATAGGTTTATCTACAAATATGAAATATATGAAATCAATGTTCAAATTTATAGTACACAAAACATTAAAATATCTTTCTATTACAACTCTGTTCTGATATAAAGAAAAATACTTAGGAGCACATTTTTTCCTGAAAACTGGGGGGTGAAGGAGGTTGATCTTTGATAAATCAAGTAAATTTGAGAACCTTTTCTATAAATTAGACTGTGGGTGATTAAAGGGCTATCTAGCAATTATTTAGGTCTAAACTGTAATTTCTCTATTTCAACTACTCTGCTTGACCATCAAATATGGAAATGTTCAAACTTAATATAGTTAATAGGTAAATAGACTGGTGGCATTGTATTTCTATGTACAAACTTATTTTTTATAGTTACATTTCTATTTCATTTAACTTTATGCATCTTTAAAATTTTTCTTAAAATTTTAAAACAACTTAAAGATGGTAAACTTATATCATGCATTATATTAAAATAGGCATTTTTGGGGCCATATTTGACCCATAAATAGTAGTATGCCAGGCCTGCTCTAATCTGCTATATATAGTGTGAGATTTTACTTTTTTTTTTTAATTTATTTATTCTGCATCTCATGAACTTTTCTTCATTGGGGCTATGTGTATATTTGGAAGATTAAGTTTTTGGAGGGGAGTAATGTTGGGCCACATCCAGTGGCGCTTAGGGCTTATTCCTAACTGTTCAGGGATCAGTATATGATGCCTGGGATTGAATTCAGGTCAGACTGATACAAGGCAAGCACCTTATTTGCTCTATCTACTGTTTCTGCCCCATGGACAATACATTTTTTTTATTAAGTCACCATGATTTACAAAGTTTATTTTTGAGTTTCAAGCATACAGTGTTCCAACAATCATTCTGGACACCATTGTTAACTTCCTTTTACTCATGCCCTCAGGTTCCCTCTTACACATTCCCCACCCCTTGTTCTTACCTGTCTTCAAATGTTTACATTCACAATTCTAATGATTATTGCTCTGCTGAACAGGAAGTCAAATCTTACCATAACTCTTGATAAAACCGATTTCTTTCCCTTTTTTGGGTGGGTGGGCCACACTTGGCACTAAGGGGTTACTACTCCTGACTCTGAGCTTAGAAAAGTTCTCTGCAGGCTTGGGGATCATATGGGATGCTGGCATTGAACTCAGGTCAGTCCTATATTGGCCACTTGCAAGGCAAACATGCCCTACCACTGTTCTATCCTCCCTAAGTCTTTTTCTTTATATCAGAACAGAGCTGTAATAGAAAGATATTTTAATGCTTTGTATACTATAAATAAATTTGAGCATTGATTTCATATTTGAAGATAAGTCTACTTGCCTTTTTTGTGGAATGTTTTTCACTAGTCTAACTGGATGTGTTGAATATATATTTTTTTCTCTGGTAGCCTTGAAAACATGATTTTAAGTCTGTATGTAATACATCTAAGTAAGTGGGAGACAAAGCTCAAAGTAAAGATAGTGATTTGAGATGGGGGCATATGTGTCTTGCTCTTTTTCTGTTTCATTAATCTGTGGCCTGATGTTCAACCAGGAACCAGTTGTCGGGAATAAAACTTGAGCATTATTAAGTATAGCACCCCATTAAAATTTTTTTCTTAAACAACTGTTTGAAATTTAAAAAAATACAATGTATGTTGGGGCCAGCGAGGTGGTGCTGGAGATAAGGTGTCTGCCTTGCAAGCGCTAGCCAAGGAAGGACTGCGGTTCTATACCCCAGACATCCCATGTGGTCCCCCCAAGCCAGGGGCAATTTCTGAGCGCTTAGCCAGGAGTAACCCCTGAGCATCAAATGGGTATGGCTCGAAAAAAAATACAATGTAGGCAGTTAAATGTCAAACTGGACACTTTATAAAATATAAGGAAAATACAAGATACAGAATTATTGAATTAAGAATAAAATACTGGGACCGGAAAAATAGTATGGAGGTAGGACAATTGCCTTTCATGCAGTGGGACGGTGGTTCGAATCCCAGCATCCCATATGGTCTCCTGAACCTGCCAGGGGTGATTTCTGAGCATAGAGCCAGGAGTAACCCCTGAGCGCTGCCGGGTGTGACCCCCACCCCAAAATAAAAGAATAAAATACTATAAAATAAACAGAGCAATTCGAAAGCTATATAACAAACATAAACGCTCCTTGAAAACAATGGTTTCTGAAATGATTTTCTGAAAATACTTCCCAAACTTGATGAGAATTATAAATCTAGATATTAGAGAAACGTAAGGTAAGTCAGCAAAATTACACAAAAAAAGTTATGAACAAATTTGTAAAATCAGTAATAATCTTCAGGCACCACCAATAAGAAAATGCAAAAAAGAAAGAGAACATTTAAAAATCATAGATAAAGAACTCTTACAACTTTAACGACAAAAGTTAGTTAAATGAATTTAAAAATTGTCAAAAGAGGGCTGAGTGATAGTATAATGGGTAGGACTCTTGCCATGCATGCAACTAATATAAATTCAATCCAGGGTAATCCATATGGACCACTAAATTAGGAGTAATCCCTGAGCACTGACAGGTATGACCCTCAAGACTTGTGTTTTGACTGGGAATTAGGCCTAAGTTTTATAAAAAAAATTTGGTAAAATTTATGTCAGAGTCATCTGGTCTCAAATCTTGGGTTTTTTTTTTTGTTTGTTTGGTTGTTTGTTTGGGGGTAGAATGGGGTGGGGTATAATTTCGTTTTGGAGCCACACTAGGTGGTGCTCAGGGGTTACTCCTGGTTCTGTACTCAGGAATTACTCCTGGCAGGTCAGGGTTCATATGGGATACTGAGTGTAAGGCAAGAACCCAACCTGCTGTACTATCACTCCAGGACCAGGGGAAGTTTTTTAATTACCATTTCAATTCAGTATTTACCATTTCTTATTTCAGGTTTTTTATTTTATAAAATTTATCTCATTTTCAGGTTATCAAATTTGTTATATTGTTCAGTTTTGTAATTTTTACATTTCTATTATATGCATTACAATTTCTCTTCTATAATTTGATTATTAAATAACTTTACCTTTTTAAGAAAGACCTCTTAGTTTCACTGATCTTATGTAATTATTTAAAATTTTTTAATTTCATTTTTGTACTAATTATCACCTTCTCAAAGCTATTGGCTTTGTTATTTTTCTGTGTTTAAGCTGTTTGTGACTTTTCCTATTTGTGACATATATAACTGCTAACTTCCCTCTTAGTCTTTTTTGTACCCCAAAGGTCCTGATAATTAATGTTTCTATTTTCATTTGGCTACATCTATGTCTTTTGTGTCTTGGACCACACTCAGCAATATTCAGGAGTTACTACTCGTGGTGCTTAGGGGACCATGCAGTGCTAGTGATAGAAACTAGCACTCCTGTAAGTAAAGAATGCATTCCAGTTCACCGAGCTATATCTCCAGTTCCTACAATATTTCCTTAATTCTACTTTAATTCCCACATTAGCCCATTAGTTGCTTAGAAACATACTGTTTAATCTCCGTGTTTTAAAGCTTATCCAGTTTTTGTAGTTTATAGCACTGTCAAAATAATCGTATAATCTTAGTAATGTGTTTAATAATTTTGTGTTCTCCCATATAGTGTATCTATTTTAATAGGTTTGTATGCACTTGGAAACAAAATCTGAATTTCAATATTTTAACTAGAGTGCTAGATAGCCTAGATTTCTTTATAAAATAAATGAGGTCACCTGCCACTGTTGATGACTAATGATAGTACAAAATTGGAAAAGGTAAAAATACTAACATGTCTAAAGCAAGAAGTACACATAACGTTGTATAGAAAGGCTATATTGAACAAGGCCTCTAAAACAAAGGCAGCCTTCTGAAAAATAAATGCCCCTTCATACGTCTATCTTCCTTTTTATTTTCAGGCTGTTTCCTAAATTAGTTGCCCTGGGTTGACTGCGTGCTAGGCAAATGCCCTAACACTGTGCTCACTGTGCTGTCTCTCTGCCCCCCAGTGTAAGCTTTTTAAATAAGCAAGTCAGCAAAGATTCTTTATTGTGTATTATTTTGCTTTTGACTATTTTTTTTCTTTTTCTTTGTATTATTTAAATTTAAGTTGTGAAATTTTTCATAGTCACTTTAGGGGTATAATCAGACTCAAATACCAAACCTAAAGTCAACGACAACAGAATTGAAACCCAGTCTACAGCAAGCTATACACAGAGGAGAGCAGTTACACAAGCAATCCAGAGGACACGTGAGGGAGATATGGAATGCATGTTGGGAATAGGGGTGGAGGGAAGACAACACTGATGGTGGAAATGGCCCTGATTTATTGTCACCATGTACCTTAAATATTACTGTGAAAGATTCGTAATTCACTTTGGTCACAATAAGAACTATTAAAATAAAAAATAGGGGCCGGAGCAGTGGTGCAAGTGGTAAGGCATTTGCATTGCCCCCCTACTCCCAGCCTAGGATGTACCTCATTTCTATCCCCTGGCATCCTATGTGGTCCCCCAAGCCAGGAGTGTTTTCTGAGCGCATAGCCAGGAGTAACCCCTGAGCATCATAGGTTGTGCCCCCCCCCAAAAAAAAGTAAAAGTAAAAAAAAGAAAGTAAGCACTATTAATGATATTCTGGCTTTTAGGGGCATGTTCTAACTGCCAGGCCTGGAAAGAGGATGTGGGGTTATGGTTGAGTGCCCACATTCACTCAAAAAAAAAAAAAAAAAGCTTTGTGCTATCAGCTCAAATACTGACATATCTGAAGCTTGATCAGATTGGTATCCTGAAGAAAATCATAGAGGGATGGTAGGCAGGGCCATAGACAAATTACTGATTCTGGATGATGGATGCAGCAGGCATGGATTTGACAGGGCGGGGATTTGACCTACCCTCTTGTCCCATGGTTGCCAGCTTTCTGCTGCATGGCCAGTGTAGTTTGGTTTATATCTCCTTTGAGGAAGGAATTTATCTATGAAGCTGGTCTAGTATGAACATTATATATTTAAAACACTTTCTTTCTTTTGACCACCTAAGCCTGGGGCGCTATTCCTAGTGGTATTTATATTTAGATAACTAAACTTGCAAATAAATCAGAAAACCCAATGATGCTACTCAAGAACTGCGTTCTAATATTATTCAAGGCCTCCTATTGGCGTGTAGTGAGGATTCCAAGCCCCTAACTGGCGAAACTTGGGAGCTACCAGGCAATGCTTATGAAACCTCCAAGCATCACCATATGATACACTGGGATCTAGCCTGAGTTAGTTAAATGCCAAGGAATGTATCATAATTCTCCTAGTGTCTCTCCAGTTTAACTGTGTCATTATATATAATTTATTTGATTAAAAGAAAAAATATGTTTGATATTTTAAGTTGAATGTCATCTAAATTGAGTGGGGAATATTCAGTCTATAGAATGGTTATAGCCTGTGAGATAATATGGTTTGTTCCTGAAATATGGTGGGAAATATATGCTGCTTGTTGACTACCTAGTGTGTACTAATGTATGGCTTGTAAATGATGTTATAAATAATCAGATAGCCGTTGGCAGAATAAAGATTTTTTTCTGTTTTAGGTGATTAAAACTTTAAGACTATAAAATAGTAAGGAATACTAAATATTAATTTTAGAACTTTTGATCTCCATAATTAGGAAAAATTTGCATTTCTTTCTCTGAAATCATGAATTAATAAAAGCACATAAAGTACATAAAGACTTTTAATAAAGAATGAGATATGGGGCCCGGGAGATAGCATGGAAGTAAGGCGTTTGCCTTTCATGCAAAAGGTCATTGGTTCGAATCCCGGTGCCCCATATGGTCCCCCGTGCCTGCCAGGGGCAATTTCTGAGCATGGAGCCAGGACTAACCCCTGAGCGCTGCCAGGTGTGACCCAAAAACCAAAAAAAAAAAAAAAAAGAATGAGATACAGAATATGAAGTGTCATAAGTTGTGCTATAATGTAAGCTTGGAGTTGAGAACTCAAAGGTGTCCTTTATTAAACTATATAATTGGTGACTATACAAAATGGTGGATAAGGAGTTTATAGTGATTTTTCTAACATTATATATTTTTGTGTCAGTCTTACTTATCCTTTATAATAATCCTCCCTATAATTATATTTTGAGTTTTTTTTTCTGACTTTCTATATACTATAATGAAGTTGGATCACTTGCTTACTATAGGTTATTTTGAGAAGTGTAACTACAGTTTGCCTCCTGTCATATATTGGATTTTTTTTCATGAGTGTTCATGCTCTACTTCTAAAACTTCACTGTATTTCTTTATATTTTACTTGAAGATTCTTTTATTACAATTTTTACAGAAAACACAAAATGAATTCTAAAAAAATCACCAATTTTCTTAAAGCCTAATACTTTTAATTAAGTGTATGTTACATAGCTGTGCCTTTTTATTGAGAACAAAGAAAATGAAAAAAAATATTCACTTAATTCATTGTAGGAGTTTCTTCGAGTTGCTGCTGTTCTTTGGAAGAGATGAGTTTTATGAAGAGCCCTTAAAGGATATTCTTGGATCATTCCAGGTAAAGCAATCTTATTCTTTCATACTGTGCCTGTATTTAAAGCAGGTCTTTATTTCCTTCTAAATTTCTTAACATTAGGGGCTGGAGAGAAAGCACAGCAGTAGAGCGTTTGCCTTTCCATCTTGGACGGACCCAGATTCGATTCCCGGATCCCATATGTATTCCAGAGCCTGCCAGGAGCAATTTCTGAGTACAGAGCCAAGAGTTACCCATGAGTGCCCCTGAGTGTGGGCCCAGAACAAAACAAACAATATAAATAAACTTGCTACATTAGCTATTTATTGCTTTTATGGTTTTATATTCATTAAGTACTTAAGAATTTGTTATACTGGTGTAAAAGAAAGTTTTAGGTTTTTTTTAAAGCATTATTTCTAATCATTTTGTTTACTCATTACACATTTGCTGGACTAGACCAGAGCTCCTAAGCATATACTGAGTACTGAGTCAGTCCTGATGACCAAGAACATTGGTGTCAATTCCAGAAAGGGAGATTAGCAGAGTTAGAGAAGTAATTCAGAGCTTTTCTTAGACTTTTTTTTTCTTTCACATTTATTGAAAGAGAACTTTTGCGCTTGAAAAGTTCTAAATTTTATATCTAAATATTAAAATAAAATAGACTTTTATAATTGATTACTCTGGTATATAAATAAAAGGAAAATTATCAGAAATTATCTCCAATTTCTTCATATTAGGGCTCTTACTCTGCAGCTATTATTTTTTTCCCCTCAATTGGCATTGTTTACTTCACTATTTTGTTTTCAGTGGCAACAAAAGTATTGTTGATGTAGCACTTCCTATATTAATACAACAACCGGTACTAAAGAGATAGCATAAGGAATAGGTAGAGCACTTACCATTGACATAACTATGAACTGGGATGGAGCCAGCAAATAATTACTTGCTTTGATGGTATAGAAAAAGAAAAAAAAGAAATTGAAGAGTGTGTAGTTGTGAGGAAGGTACAAGGGAAAGTTATGCAAGGGAAATATACCCATTTCTTATAATGTAAAAATAAGCACTTAAGTATTTCACAGTTTTTTTTTTTGGGGGGGGGGGCAGAACTGGCAGTGCTCAATGATTACTACTGGCTATGCACTCAGGAAGTACTCTGGACAGTGCCTGGGGGACCATAGATACTGGGGATTAAACTGATCAACCACAGGAAAGGCAAGTACCCTACCTGTTGTAATATCATTCTGGCTCTATATTATGCATTTTAACATTGAAAATGAACTCTTTAGTATTGAAATATGACTCTGAAATAATTTTATAAATGTTTTATTGCTTTGATAAATCTTATTGCATTAGGTTAAGTTTTTATAGTTTTCAAATGGCACTTATCTTTTAAACTTTTTCCTCCTGATTCTTGTTTATTACCTCAGAGATCATTGCATTTTTTCTATGTATTTTTAGAAAATTATCTTATTTTGGAGAATAAAATACCTTTTTACTTCAGCTGTCAGAATTTTGCCTCATAGTTTGAAGTACAAAAGTCAAAGTTACTTAAGTATAGATCAGGGGCCGGGTGGTGGCGCTGGAGGTAAGGTGTCTGTGCTAACCTAGGATGGACCGCGGTTCGATCCCCCGGTTCCCCATATGGTCCCCCATGCCTGCCAGGAGCGACTTCTGAGCGAATAGCCAGGAGTAACACCTGAGCGTCACCGGGTGTGGCCCAAAAACCAAAAACAAAACAACAACAACAACAAAAAAAGTATAGAACAAACAAATAAATAAATAAAATTGAATATTATACTACAGAGAGTGACCAAAAGCAGGCCTCCAAACGATGACATTGTGTAAAAACAATCTGTTTTTCTGGAAAGGTCATCAATTCCTGATATGACATCTCAAGAAACAGTAGTGAATGTTATACTTAAATGTTAATATCACACTTAGCAATAAACAGATCTCTTAAATTTTAGGTCTGTTGCTAGTCATATTGTTCGGAATAGACATGCAACTGTTTCTGATATCAGGACAGAATTAACACATTGAAACCAGTTTCGAAAGCAAATCAGGATGGTCAAAGTATTATTCATTAAAAACTGATTTTGTCGTATGTACATATAAATCAAGAGAATTCTATCAACATTGGTGCTTGAAATAAATTGTATTTTTCAGATAAAGGATTATTTAGCAATAACTGCAACTATCAAAGAAGATAATATTGAATATATTATCATGATGGAACTGAGAACCAGAGAGTATATTTTATTCTTCCACTCAAAAATATTTAATTGAGATGTACCTGTATACTCTAGTATAAGCCGAGTTTTTCGGCAGAAAGAACTCAAACTTGGCTTATACACGGGTCACACAGGTTATTTGATTGTGTGCTCTTGTACCAAATCAAATGCACATAGTCAGTGCCAGAATGGTGGCGCAAGCAGTAAGGCAGCTGCCTTGTGCACACTAGCCTAGGTTGGATCACGGTTCGATCCCTGGAATCCTGTAAGGTACCCCAAGCCAGGGGCAATTTCTGAGCCAATAGACAGGTGTGACCCCAACACCCCCACAAAATAAAATGTATGTAGTCTCCAGTTGTCTTCTGCTGTTGCAGGAGGGGGGCAATGCTTCAGCTCAATTCACAAGAGTGGCTGAGCTGAAAAGTTAGGCGGCTGAAGTATTTAACTCACAATATTTAATGGCACATTTAATTAAGTGAAAAACCAATTTAAGGCAGTAAAGTAGTATAAATAAATGTTTATAAATCTTGAATACTTAAAATTAGGGGTTTTGGAGTATAAGGATTCAGAAATTTTAACCATTTATTTACACTGCTTTACTGTCTTAAATGGTTTATTCACTTTATTAAAGTTACGATTGAATACTATAGGTTAATGTGGTATGTTAATGGTATACAGTATATCAGACAATCATGTATTATAAATGTAATTATATGTTTATTTATTTACTTATTTACTGATTCCTCAATTATTGTAATGGTTTTGGGCATATATTTTTATTTTTGAAATTTACCAGTGCATGCTGCATTTTCCTTCTTGGCTTATACTCGAGTCACTAATTTTTTCATTTTTTAGGGTAAAATTAGTGGGAGGGGTCGGCTTATACTGGCATCAGGTTACACTCGAGTATAATGATAAGTTTGCCCAGTTTGTTGCATAGACATTACAATCACCTTTTACTTTCTCTGATTTTAGTGATATTTCCCATAAATGAAATGTTAAATTTACTTCTTTTAATATGGGAACTTGTACTTAGGCAAATCTGGCTCTTACTATAATTCTGTAGGATTTGCCTTCAGGTTAGACTAGAAACAGTAGCAGTTCTCTCTTGACCATATTTCTTTGCTTTTTGAAATTGCTCATATATGTGTGCCTACACTAGTTTGCATGGCTATCACCTACTTATTTTCAAATTAGATCATGCATTTATTGTTGGTGTTACATACTGTCGATGTTCCATATGGTGTGACTGATCAGTTTTAGATAATACTGCTAATATAAATGTCATGCATACTCGTTTCTTAAAATTCATAAATATGCTTTGAACTTTATTAAACTGGATGCAACTGCTTGCATTTAAATATTCACGTTTATAAAAGTCAAGCAAAGCTGTTTTTAATAGTTTATTCAGATCATGCTTCAGGTTTTTGAGGGGGAGTCTGAGGGATTAGGAAAAATTGTCTCAAGAAGTGCTCAGGTTGTCCGGGGGCTTTGTCCACTTATTATCCAACTGGCTAGAGAAGCAATGCTGGGCCCAAGTACATAGTGACGCTTGAAGGACCCCCTGTAGTGCTGCATATCACACACATTACCCATTGGTGCTTGGAGGTCCTCTACATCTGTACGCAGCAGTACTCTCGTAGGAACCATGTAGGGAATTGAACCAGTATCCAGCTGCATAATAAGCCTGCACCTTAATCCCTTGCTACTTTTCTGGTCCTAATTATAGTTATTTTCAAAAATCAAATATGTATAATAATGTTTTTATAATTTTAGACTGGGATTTACCATAAAATTGTTTGGCCCAATTTCCAATGTTGCAAATAAGCCAAGCTATAGAGGAGATAAATTTATATAATTAGAACACGAGTCTATAAATCTCATGTATTATATATCTCATGATCATGTAAAATGATCATGGAGAGGGGAGGGAGCAAAAAACTAATTGGCTATCCGAGTGATAGCAAGTAAAGACAGAAGCAGAAAAATGACAAGGGAGAAGCCATTGAAAGATGTTAAATGTTTGATTTAAAATACCAATATAAAATATATTGATATAAAATAATATATAAAGCCAAAAATCTTGATATTTGATATTACACCTATGCAGTTTTTCTTAAAAAAATCGGACTTATTTTTTGTTTGCGTGCTTTGTTTTGTTTTTATTTCAGAACAGTGGTTATTGTTTGGTTGTTGTCTTTGTTGTGGTACTTTTCAGTGTTTTTTGTTTGATTTTTTTTTTGTATTGTTATGTTTTTCTTCCCTTTTCCCTTTCTTTTCTTAAATTGATATTTATATCCTCTAGATAGAAGGACTCCTCCCATTTTTCCTTGTTTGATTTTTGTCCCCTTTTTCTTTTTTTCTTTTTCCCTTTTCTTTCCTTCAAACAGAACCACATAACTTGAACCATCTTATTCTGCCTCACAAATTGAGGGGGAAATAATGGAGGGTACCAAGACCGAACAGTCGTATGAACATTGTTAGAAATAAAAAATGATCAGACTTAAACACCAAATCCAAAGCAATGACACAGAATCGATACGCAATCTACAAGCTAGACACAGAAGGGACCACTTATACTAGCAGCCCAAGGGGATATGGGATGCATGTTGGGAACAGAGCCCCGTGGAGGGAGGACAACATTGGTGGTGGGAATGCTCCTGATTCAATGTCACCATGTACCGAAAATATTACTGTGAAAAATTTGTAATCCACTTTGGTCAAAATAAAATTTATTTAAAAAATATTAAAATAAAACAAAAGCAATATAATCTGTCACTGAAAAAAATTTTGGACATGTATACTCATCATATGTATATGTATTATTTACATACAAGTACTAATACTGTAACCAAATTTAGAAAGACCTTTAAAGGCTACAAGTAAAATGTTTTAACAATGTAATGTTTTATTGATACTAAGGTGATTGAATATGCTTTATTTTGAATAATCTAGACATTTAGTTCATAGTAATTCAATTGTGAAGTTCTATTTGTGACTTAAACTTTTTATTTAAAAATTGTGACCAATTTAGGTAGCACATTTACAGTACTAATGTTTATGATTTTGATGCACATATTTAACCATACTACACCATACCTCCATTTAGTCCTTCATTACTCCTCCATTGCAATAGCAATACTCAGCGGCTACTCTTGGCTCTGCACTCAGGAATTACTCCTGGCAGTGCACAGGAAGACATGGATTACCGTGGGTAGACTTTATGCAAGACAAATGCCTTACCCACTTCAGCCTTTACTTTCAGTTTTGTAATTCAAGGCCAAGTGCTCATTGCCATTTGATATTGTCAGCTTCTTTGTTCTGTCTCCGTGTATATCACAGGTGAATAGATTATCTAGTATATGAGCTTAATTTTCTTCACCTTAGACTTACTTTTCTTGATGTTACTCTGGTTCCATCCATTGGCAGAAAACTGCATGATTTCATCTTTTCTTACACTGCATGGTATTCTATTTTGAATATATACCACAGCTTCTTTTAGTTTATGATTTCAATAAATAGTATAGGTACCTTTGATACAGCTCAATATTTAGATCAGCTAAATATTTTTTAAATTTACAGTGTAGTTTTAAAAGCCTTATACTAATTTTGCCATTTTGAAATTTGAGTACTAAATTTCTATTGCCCAAAGCAAGTGCGTTTTTGAATAATCTTCTTAACAAAGTTTGCGGTGTCATTAAAATGTTCCAGATGAAAGATTTAAACACACTAGGATTATAGTTAAAAGGGATTTGGGATAACCATATGATGATACAGTTTTTAAAATTTTTCTTCTGGGCTGAGAAGAACTCAAAGAAATAGAGTGCATGCTTTTCATGTGGGAGGAAAAGTATCTCCCAAGATGCTTTGGAGTAACCCTGAACAAAGCAGATGAACTCCAAAGTCAACCAAATCAACCGTATATATATTTATATATGTGTGTATATATACAAAAAACATTACAAACATACATATATATTTAGTACTTATAAAGTACATATGATGCATATATACACATATATATAATATCTAGAAGTAATAACCTTTTGCAAGATGATAGTCCTTCTTTTATCCTGTATGAGCAAACCCAGAATGTTTATCATTTTTAGAAAATCAGGTAAACAATCCATATGCAACCCCTCTTCTTTCCTCCCCCTACTCTCCTCTCCACTATTCCATTTTCTTCCCCTCTTCCTCTCCCTCTTTTGATCTCTCCCCTCACCACTCTTTTTGTTTTTTGTTTTTGTTTTTGATTTTGGGCCACACCCAGCAGCGCTCAGGTTACTCCTGACTCTATGTTCAGTAATCGCTCCTGGCAGGCTCAGGGGACCATATGGGATGCTGGGGTTCGAACCACTTTTCTTCTGCATGCAAGGCAAACGACTTATTTCCATGCTATCTCTTCGGCCCCAGCCCTCCCCACTTTTTAATCTATCTTTCTCTTCTATCCCTCCTCTCTTCCCTATCTCTTCTCTACACCCTTATGTTTCCCATCCTGTTTTCTCTTTCTTTACTCTTTTTTTTCCTACCTAGTCCCCTCTCTGTTTTATTCTCACTTTCTCCTTCATGTTTGGAGTGGAAGGAGAGTGCTGAATCACATCTGGTAATATTTGGGATATTCTTGGCTCTGTGCTCAAAAGTATCCCCTGTTGGCTTTTGGGAAATTGATTACATGTGGAGCAGGGATTCAGGGCCCTTAATCCTTGTACTCTGTCTCTGGTCTACTCTTCCTTCCCCCATTGAGTTTCATATATATTTTGATATGCTTTAGTAACTTGCTTATGAATTAATTTGATATGCAGTATTCTAAAATTTCACTAATTTTTATTCAAAATAAGTAAAATATTACAAAGTGCTTTTTTTTTTTTTTTTAATTTGAGGCCAAACCTGGTGATGCCCCTACACAAAGGAATCACTCCTGGTGGTGCTCAGGATACCATATGAAATGCTGGGAATCAAACATGGCTTGGCCTTATTCAAGGAATACCTTACTCATTTTACTATCTTTTTGGCCACAATCTCTGTTTTGATAAAAAAAAAATAACTTATTTCTGACAATAACTACTTAGATTCTTAAAATTACCCTTTTACAACTTTTTGTTTTGTTTGTTTTGTTTTTGTTTTGTTTTGTTTTGTTTTGTTTTGGGGTCACACCGAGCAGTGCTCAGGGGTTAATCCTGGCTCTATGCTCAGAAATCGCTCCTGGCAGGCTCAGGACCATATGGGATGCCGGGATTCAAACCACTGACCTTCTGTATGAAAGGCAACCTCCATGCTATCTCTCTGGACCCCCTTTTCCAAATTTTTTTTGTGTGTGTAGGGGAAATTAGCAATATTTAATCAGTGATACAAGATCTTCCTTAAAAGAACCATAAGAGGGGCCCAGGAGATAGCATGGAGGTAAGGCGTTTGCCTTTCATGCAAAAGGTCATTGGTTTGAATCCCGGTGCCCCATATGGTCCCCCGTGCCTGCCAGGAGCAATTTCTGAGCATGGAGCCAGGAGTAACCCCTGAGCACTGCCGTTGGGACCCAAAAACAAAAACAAACAAAAAAAAGTACCATAAGAGTAAATTGGTTGTATGACGCCAGTGAGGTGGCACTAGAGATAAGGTGGCTCAAGCGCTAGCCAAGGAAGGACCGGGGTTCGATTCCCCGGTGTCCCATATGGTTCCCCCAAGCCAAGGGCAATTTCTGAGCATCAAATGGGTGTGGCCCCAAAACAAACAAACAAAAAAGAGTAAATCGGTTGCAATTGTCAGTAATGTGAGATTTATGCTACACAAGGAAAAGTAGGAATGAAAAATAGGAAATGATTAAGTAGACTTAGAAATAGTTTTAAGACTGCTGTAGGAGTAGAGTGTGAAATGAGAAAAGGCATGGCCAAGAAAGTAAGATCAATTTGGGATATATGAAAGAGGACAGGCTGAAGAATACTGAAGTTGCAGTATGAGAATGATCAAATATGAAGCTGAGGCATTAAGCACTTTGTATTTAGCAGTATGCAGTGAACACAATGATAAGATATGCCTTAACAGTTTATATTCATATACTTGTCTAAATTCTTAAGGTAACATTTTAAAAATGAATATACTCTAGAAAGATTATTAGTTCTGTAGTGATTTATATACTTTTATTTTTATTTCAGAGGTTCTAAAAAGAGGATCAGTTTATGTTTTTGCTTTTTTTTTTTTTTTTTTTTTTTTTTGAGGGAATTGGGCCACACCTGGTAGTACTCAGGGGTTAAAGTTTACTTGGGCTCAGAAATCACTCCTGGCAGCTCCGGGTACCATATGGGATGCTAGGGATTGAACTTGGGTTGGTCCAGGGTCAGCTGCATGCAAGACAAATGCTCTAGCCACTGTGCTATAGTGCTGTGGCCCCAAGTAAACT
>PVKC010011709.1:0-24401 GCA_004027635.1 Crocidura indochinensis | reverse complement strand
TGGAGAACCAAGTGAAATTTATACATTTTTAGAGACATGTAATCTAAAGCTTAACAAAGAGGAAGCAGAAAGACTATCTGGGCAAACTCAAGTAAGGAAATCAAAACAGTAATTAAGAATCCTCCCAAAACAAAAGTTCTAGTTCATATGGATTCACTGGTGAATTCTATCAAATTTTCAGAGAAGATTTACTACTGTTTCTCAGCAATCTCTTCCAAGACCCTTTCCTAACACTTATAAAAATCTAACATTACGCTAATACCCCAAACAGACAGACATTTCCAGAAAAGAAATTTTGGACCAATTTCCGGATGAATATCAATATCAAAATTGTTAACAAAATCTTAACTAATTGAATCAGCAACATATCAAAAATCATATACCCGATCAAATGGAATTCATGCTAGGCATGCAAGTATGGTTTACCATATGCAAATAAATTAACACACTACACTATATTCATAAGAGAGAAAAAAGAACCACATGATCACATCAAGAGATGCAGAGAAAACTTTTGGCAAGATTCAACATCCATTTATAATTAAGAAAAAAATTCAGTAAAATAGAGTCAGAGGGAACTTTTTTCAAGATAGTAATAGACATCTATTACAAATGCAAGATTCATTTTAATTTTAACAGAGAAAAGCTAAAACCATTTCCTCAGAGATCAGGCACAAAATAAGAATGTCCACTGTGCCCATTTTTATTCAATATGTCTTCACTACAGCAAATTAAAGGAATTCAAATTGGAAGAAAATAAGTTAAATTATCATTATTTGCATATGATGTCATATTTAGAAAACCGTAAAGAGTCCCAAATATTAAAACCTCCTGGAAATAATAGAACAATAATGTAGTCGTCTTCAAAGTCAATACACAAATTCACTTTGACTCTTATATACAAAAACTGAATCAGAACTGAAAGAGATAAAAGATTCTATTCCACTTATAATAATACACAAACCGATGAAAGGATGGGTTATCTTCTGATTTCATCACCTTTAGATGATAAGGTAGGGCAAACCTGATGCTGTTTACTAGTCAATAAGAAGTCATATGGGTTTGGTTTGTTTTTTTGGGGTCACACCCAGCAGTGCTCAGGGGTCACACAGAAATTGCTCCAAGCAGGTTTGGGGGACCATATGGGATGCCAGAATAGCACTGACTTTAGAAGCCTGACTACAACAACCATGACTGAGCAGAACTTCTGGAACCTTAAAGAAAGGCTCTATCCTAGATTTCATCCTAGGATTTGTGTAAAAATCAAGATCTCCAATTATAATTGGAGGACTGACTTTGACAACCACAACTGAGCAGGACATTTTCTGGCACCATAAAGAAAAGACCTTGGCTTTGACAATGAACATGTCTGGAAATTGTAGTTGGTCTCATGACAGTGGAGACAATGGTGGAGACATCCTGTATCTCATAGGCCAAGAGAATTTCCTTGCTAATCTCCCCAATATTTACTATGACAATGCAAAAAAAAAAAAAGCAACAACAAAAACCTTGCCACACCAGAGATTCAGTGATGCTCAGGTGTTACTCCTGGCTCTATATCAGGAATTACTCCTGGCAGTGCTGTGGTACCATATAAGGTATTGGAAATCAAACCTGGGTCAGCCACATGCAAGTCAAGCATCATCCCTGCTGTATTATTGATCCACTCCCATAACCAATATTTAAAAAATGACTATCCTACCTAAGTTATTATGTAAATTTAATACCATCTCATCCAGATTTAGATGATAATCTTAAATGATTTATAAAAGTCAATAATGATATTTTTTGGAATCAAAAGAGAGGACAAATAGCCAGTCATATTGAAAAATAATGTAGATGTATCTCATTACCTAATTTGAGAATACTAAAGCTATTGTGATTAAAACTGCCTGCTACTGAAATAAAGATATGTTCTCTGATCAATGAGTTAGAATCAGACACCCCCCATATATAGACAATTTATTTTTATAAAGAAGCTGACAACATAAAATAGAGTAAAGGTAACCTCTTCAATAAATGGTGCTATGAAAACTAAATAACTATATGTAAGGAAATAAAAGTTAATCTATAGCTCACAGTATGTGGGGGACTGGACCCCAGTGACCAAGCTTGGCATTCCATAGAGTAACTTCTGACAATAAGTAACAGCAACTATAGAATAAAAACATTTCCTTATGTCTGAAACTAAGGCATCATGAATCATGAAAGTGATAAAGATCAAGATAAACACATTCCTATTGAAAATCATTCATCAGGTTCATTTTCACTTTCCTATAACACTTGTCCTAAGAGGCACCTAATTTGGATAAAACACCAATCATATGTGTAATGCTTTAATTGGTTGCTAGAATGAAATTGTTTGTATAGGTTTGAAGTAATTAATAAGAAAAACGATTGTTGCTTTCATTTAGCTTTTTTCTTTTTCCTTCTTTTTGAGGACTGAGATTGGGGTCATTTTTCTGAGAGATATTCCTTTGCATAAAGAATGCTTATCTTGGGGCCCGGGAGATAGCATGGAGGTAAGGCGTTTGCCTTTCATGTAAAAGGTCATCGGTTTGAATCCCGGTGCCCCATATGGTCCCCCGTGCCTGCCAGGAGCAATTTCTGAGCATGGAGCCAGGAGTAACCCCTGAGCACTGCCGGGTGTGACCCAAAAACCAAAAAAACAACAAAAAAAAGAATGCTTATCTTATAGAAAAATATCATCTTAACCATAAGTTTAAATATTCACAGCAATACTGATAATAGACAAAACTGATTTTAGGCACCATGATTACAAACATGTTTGTAGTTGAGTTTCAGTTATAAAAAAAAAAAAAAGTACCCCCTTCACCAGTGCAAAATAATGGCATCAAATTTTTGTTTGTTTTTGGGCCACACCTAATGACACTCAGGGGTTACTCCTGCTCTGCACTCAGAAATCGCTTCTAACTTGGAGGACCATATGGAATGCCAGAGGGGATCAAACTCCAGTCTGTCTTATGTCAGCCACATGCAAGACAAATACCCAAACACTGCGTCTCTTCTCTGGTCCTGAATATTTTCTTTTTTAGCCACTATACTGGTTTATAAATAATAGAAGAAAAAATACTATAATAAAGATGAAAAGTGGTCCTTTTAGTAATTCCACAAATAACTATTGGTAATTTATAATCAGAAGTTTAATTAAAGGAATAAAAATATTATTCTCATAGAATCTTTTAAGAGGGTAAGAGTCTTATAATCCAAATCAAAGATTTTTTTGAGTATATGTTACTTCTAGTTGGTGGAAAATTCTGATCCAAACAACATTGGCTATTTGGAAGAATTTAATGATGAGATAGAAAGAAATAGAAGGGCCCGGGAGATAGCATGGAGGTAAGGCATTTGCCTTTCATGCAAAATGTCATGGGTTCGAATCCCGGTGCCCCATATGGTCCCCCGTGCCTGCCAGGAGCAATTTCTGAGCATGGAGCCAGGAGTAACCCCTGAGCACTGCCGGGTGTGACCCAGAAACCACAGAAAGAAATAGAAGAAGCTGGCAAATGTGATGTCCCTAATTGCAGTCATTCTTTTTAAATGTTTTCTTTCTACAATATATACTACACACAAAATTTTAACCTCCATTGGGGGCAATAAAGCAATTAAATTTTTAAAAATAGTTTAATAACACCCTTTAGCTCCCATATATTAGGGTCTTCAAAAATAACGCACGTTAGATTATTGGACTCAATATATTAAATATATATAATTCATTTTTATATTGCAATCCACATTTCAGAACAGTTATAGAAACCCTCATTGGTACTTCAAGGCAGAGTATTTGGCAAAGTTGTTATTGGTGCCTCATTATAGCAAACAAACTGATATATGTGTAAGTCATTTCTAATAGAGTTAAGTGCATATATATTTAAGAAAAGAAGAATCTGTTCATTATTTCCTTCCTCAGGGTGGAATGCAACAGGCTCAGCAATAAAATAAAACTGTACTGGGACTGCATAAAGTGAAATATTTTTACAATAACTAGGAGAGTAAATATTGGTTTCTTTTTTTAAAGGAAAAAAAAGGCCACCCATCTTCATTGGTAACATAGAATAGTGATAGCAAAATATATCATCTGTCTCATTATTCCTGTGACATCTTTATCTCTAGCCTTATAAAAGAGCAGATATGGCAAATCTCTTTCTAATTTCATAATTATAGGTGCCTCCCCAATGAAAAATTACCTTTTATGTTTGAATATTGAACAACAGTAATATTTAAAAACATATTAAAAATAAAACTTAAGATAAAAAAGCCCAGATTGTATAGAAAAAAACCCTGTTATCTTTGCAAATCAATGACATTGACTAGAAAATAATTAAAGGCAAATTAATGAATACAGTACTTAATGAAATGTTATAAAGAAATAAAGGCATTTCAGAAGCATAAAATTTGGCTTAGCAAATTTAATATTTGTAGAAATAACAGTAGTATAATTCTAAAACTATTGTAGATGTGTATATAAAATAAGCTAAAGCAAATATGAAAAATATGAATCTTATTGTCAGCAAATATTTTCACTGTAGTTATATACCAATTTAGAAATTCAAATTTTTCCTTATCAGTATTGCTTACAAGAACCAAAACATGGAAACAAGCTAAGTATGTATTCTTTGGAAGAGTGAATAAAGCTGTGTCACATACATTCAAAAAAATTCTACATCTGTTTTCAAAAAGTAAAACCTTGCTTTTTGTAATAATATGTTTGGAAATTGAGTCATTATGTTAAGTGACTAAGTATAAATGTGAAAATTACTAGATAGCTTTTTCAATTGTAGAATACAAGTGACTAAAGTAAATAAAATAAGGAAACATAACAAAGATAACTCCTATTCTCTGAAAAAATAGATTTGTTACTAGAAGAGAGTGAGAAGGATGCTACCAGGAAAGGATCAAAGTGGATGGCTATTTTTGAGAATGGTATTTGAAAAATGTCTCCAGATTCCCATTGATTCCCTCGCCTATCTTCTTGACAAGGATGTAAACTTATTTCAGTTTCCTTGGTCCAACTGTACTAAAAGGAGTGACGAATGAAATTATAATATGACAAATCAAAAATATAACGAGATATGAAACTTAATCAGGGAGAAAAATTTAGGTCTTATTTAGAATGAATACTTCATCAATAAATTTTTAAAGAGGATCTTTGTAGAGGCAATAATATTTAAGTAGTTTCTACTAGAAAGAGAAAGCAGTAATTAAGAATGGAGACATTGCAGTTATGAGATACTATCTCATGCCACAGAGACTGGCGCACGTCATAAAGAATGAAAACAAGCAGTGATGGTGTGGATTTGGAGAGAAAGAAACTCTTATCCACTGCTGGTGGGAATGCCATCTAGTCCAACCTTTATGGAAAGCGATATGGAGATGCCTCCAAAAACTGGAAAGTTAGCTCCCTATATACGATCCAGCTATACCACTCCTAGGGATATACCCGAGGAACACAAAAAATACAATACAAAAATCCCTTCCTCACACCTCTATTCATTGCAGCACTATTTACAATAGCCAGACTCTGGAAACAACCAAGATGCCCTTCAACAAATGAGTGGCTAAAGAAACTGTGGTATATAAGCACAATGGAATACTATGCAGACGTCAGGAGAGATGAAATCATGAAATTTTCTTATACATGGATGTACATGGAATCTATCAAGCTGAGTGAAATATGTCAGAGGGAGAGAGATAGACACAGAATAGTATCACTCATCTCTGGGTTTTAAGAAACATAAAAGACATTTTTGCAATAATCCTGAGAGACAAAGAGAGGAGGGCTGGAAGGTACAGCTCACAACATGAAGCTCACCACAAAAAATGGTGAGTGCAGTTAGAGAAATAACTACACTGAGAACTATCATAACCATGTAAATGAATGAGGGAACTGGAAAGTCTGTCTAGAGTACAGGTGGGGGTGAGGTGGGGAAGAGGGAGATCTGGGACATTGGTGGTGGGAATGTTGCACTGGTGAAGGGGGATGTTCTTTACATAACTGACACCCAACTACAATCATATTTGTAATCAAGGTGTTTAAATAAAAATATTAATAAAAAAGAATGTAGACATTGAAATTTTGTGAATATATTCCTGAATTAAGTGACTCCTGTGTGTTGTTTTTACACAAGTTTGTACCAGTATAATTACTAAATTTTTCTATATGTTATAAAAATTATGTTTGCTTTTAGAAAAATGGATTTATACCTGAAAAAGAGTCTAAGGCCCTTCTCCAGAGTTTATAAACACTACTATGTGAAAATGTAAGAGGGAAAAATTCCAGTAAAGTGGTTTAAGATATTCGTGAATCTTTCAAAATTATTTCCCATTTTTATGTACCTCCAGTATTTAAAACAGGAAATCAAGGAGGGTAATACCTCCACACATGTTTCTATTGCTCTGACTTTTTAAAACTTTTTTTAACAAATTAAAAAGCAGTTTAGGGATCAGAGAGGTAATACAGAAATTAGGGTGTGTGACCCTAGTTTAATCCGTGTTAACTAAACTTCACCCAGTATAACCCTGGAGGATTCTGATTACAGTGGTGACAACAGTAATCCCTGCTGCCTCTACAGGGCCCAACAAAGCTCCATTCTTCCTCATTGAATTGCACATGGTATTATTAGTCAAGAATTGTTTGAGGGCTCTTATCCTCACTCTTTATGAACACAATTTAGGAGGACTCCCCGGAAGAAAAGTTGTTTAGACAAAATTATTTCTAGAAAAAGAAGATAATTAGTTCAGTTCTGGGGGTGGGGTGAATAGGCTTGAAGAAGGCAGAAAAACATTAAAAACGCAATGATAAATTTATAAAAAAAAGTTGTTGAAGATCAGAATATAGTGATAAGGATGCATGCTCAGGTGCATTCCTAGCATCACTTAGCCCTCTGAGCATTTCTGGCACAGTTCTGAAGGGCTCCTGAGTAACACTGGATGTGACCATAGTATTCCAGACCCACCAGAATGGTTCAGGTAGCCCCTGTTTCCTGGTAATAAATCATAGGTCCACTTGACCAACAATCTCTGTGGGCCACCTAGATCTCCTGAACACTAATTGGTATGCCCCACCCTTACAAAAAAAGTAACTTCTCATATAAAATTTAAAAGAAAATACTAAAAGAAGTGTATGTTTTGTATTACTTCCTTTCCTGTCCTCTTGATTCTTGTTCATTTTCCTTCTGGCATATACAAGTTTTGACTGTTATTTTCTATTAATTAATCCACATGGATTAGGCAATAAACACTAGAAAACATATCCCATGTCTATATGTATGCATAAGAACTTATTCCTTCAAATAAAAATGTATATCATTTTTTTCTTTATAGAAAATATGTCAACCAATGTTATCTCCTATCTTATAGTCATTTTTTGGAATGAGGTTTCCCAAATAGTGAAACCCTAGGATCCCCTCCTAGAAATTTTCAGCCAACTGAGAAGATAGAAGGCTAGGAACAGAGGATACAAGATGCTTGGATCCTGCACTGTAGAGGAACATCAAGGGCCACCCTACAGTGTTCATAATTCTCAAGGGTCACACCCACTGATGATTGGCTGCCTCCAGGAGTCTATCTAGAGGAAATGTTGTGGGGCCATTTGATATCAGGAATAAAACTTGTGTCTGAAACATGCAAAGCCTATGCATTAAGCCCTGTAATATCTTCCTAGCCCTACCTCATATTTTTTCAGTACAAAAATTAAAATAATTACTATTTATATTATATTTATATATTTATTATAAGATAATATTATAAATATTTATAATATTATTATAATTATTTTATATGGCAATTATATATCAAGAATTTCATACTATATAGTTCCATAGGCAAAGATAATAAAAACAAGTTCATGGGACTACATAATTAAAAGAGTTTCTGCTTGGTAAAAATTATATGGATTAAAATTAAAGGACATCCAAATGAATAGAAGAAAATATTTGTACTCAGCATGTCATATAATGGGTTACTCTATAAGATATATAAACCTTTCACAAAGGTCAACAACAACAACAACAAAATTTTTGGCCACACCAATTTGATGCTCAGGGGTTACTCCTGGCTAAGCGCTCAGAAATTGCCCCTGGCTTGGGGGACCATATGGGATACAGGGGGATCAAACCGCGGTCCTTCCTTGGCTAGTGCTTGCAAGGCAGACACCTTACCTCTAGCGCCACCAACAACAAAAAAATTTTAAAAACACTCTCAAAAATTTGGGAGAGAAAATAAATATTTCCCTGAAATTACAGGTGACCAATATGCACATGAAAAAGTGCTCATAGTTACTTATATTAGGGAAATCTAAACCAGGGCAAAGTAAGGCTTCATCTCCAACAGTGAAAATGGCACATACCAAAAATGGGAAAGAATCTGTGTTAGCATGAATGGATGGTGAAATTGACTAAATAAAGTAACTTTCATCATGTCTATAAGAGGGAAGTCAGATTCTATGGGTATGAATAAATAAAGTATAGAGATGTCTCAGAAAAGTAAGAACAGAGCTGACAAATGACCCAGCAATTCGACTTCTTGGTATCTACACTCAAGACACAAAAACATTCAATCAAAATAATATATTCATACTATTATTCACTGCAGCACTTTGTCCAATTGTTAAGATATGAAATCAGTCCTGGTGTACAATGACAGACGATTGGTTACAAAGCTATATATAGATCCATAATGGAATAATATGCAACTGTAGGAAATGATGAAATTATATAATTCACTGAAACTTGGATGAAATTGAGGAAATTATGTCAAGTGAAGTAAGTCAGGAGGATAATCTCACTTAGGTATAATATATAGAATAATATGGATAAGGAACCACAAGGTATCAAAGGGGAGGGATACCAAAGGGGAGGGATACCTGGGTCCTAAATTATAAGAAATGAGTATAGAGAAGTAAAGAATCAAAGAGAGGAGTGAGAATAGGTAAATGGTAGCTAACAAGTAAGAATCAGGGTTCTCAGGCTCATGGGTGGTTTAGAGGTATATGTATATATAAACCACAGATACAGCAACACTATAAACATGAGTCCCAAGCTACAATAAAACTTTAAAATGTGTCCGTTGAGAAGGAAGGCTGGTTATAGTAGTGAACCTAAGAACACCGATGAAGAAAATTTATACTAATTTGGAACAATCCTGAAAAATAATTATGAATATATTTATAACTCACAGTTCCTTAATCAAAATTAAAATTAAAAAATACTCATTGCTTATGTTCTAATCTTGTATCCCTGAGACACTGGTACAATTGCAGATACCTGGGGCCCGGGAGATAGCATGGAGGTAAGGCATTTGCCTTTCATGCAAAAGGTCATTGGTTCGAATCCCGGTGCCCCATATGGTCCCCTGTGCCTGCCAGGAGCAATTTCTGAGCATGGAGCCAGGAGTAACCCCTGAGCACTGCCAGGTGTGACCCAAAAACCAAAAAAAAAAAAACAACAACAACAATTGCAGATACCTAATAGACTGAGAGAAACAAGAACACTAAACATGAGGTAATAAAATATAGAACCAAAAGATTTTACAGGCCTTGTCCTTACTTCTATTTGCTAAGTTTATGAGTATATCCTAAAAGTATATGGTTATACTTTTGCCATTAAAAAAGAATGAAGATAAGCCTATGACACGGAATGAAACTTTATATAGCAAGATCTCTTATTTCTAATTCTATAATCTCACCAAAACTTCAGAGTCCATATGGTTTTTTGGCCTCGAATAAGCTCTGGGTTTTGTAAGACAACATATTATTAACATTAAATTATGATATAGTTTTATCTATATCACATACTAAGAATAAACATTTAAGATTATGGTTAAAGGAAGGTTATTATAGTTCACAACTCACTATATTCAAATATGAAAATGAAAGTTAATTATAGATCACTTATGAAATTTAGGCTAATAAATTACTTTAGATCTTGATGAAAGTAAGGTTGGTTTAAAGTTATATTTGGGTTAGGATTAGGGTTAGAGTTTGTGTGAGAGTTAGGGTATAGAAGTTTCTATATTTAAATTTAAGAATGAAAGTTAGGTATAAGGCAAGTGTTCAATTTAGAGTGATTGGTATTTTCAGGTCTATATTGATTAAGTTGTTATAGGAATGGTTCTAGGATTAGCAATAAATTTAGGAAATAATAATACAGTTAAGATTTAGGTATTTCAAGCAAAAAATATAAAGGGAATTTTATTGTGACTGATATAGTCTGAGATTTAAGTAAGCCCTTGAATAAGGTGAGGTTGAGAGACAGGGCTAAATTGTGGCTAGGCTTGGGTTTAGGTTTATACTAGAGTTAGTGTAAGAGTTAACCCCTATCTGTGTTTAAAGTTAAGAGTGAAAAAAATCAATTGCAAAGGAGTAAAAGGAAATATCACACATTTGTAGAAGCGAGGCTATCCAAGTTGTTCTTGATCTTTGGAAATGAATCATCAAAAGAAGCTTAGAAACGTAACTTAGAATTCATTTTTCTTTCTTTGCTCCTGAGGGGAAAAGAATTCAGATATTTAAGAGGCCAATGAGAAGAAGTCCTTCAAATAATTCTCAAATTTGACTTTCTAACTGCTTTCCTGTATGAGGCAGCCAAGAAGATGACAATAGGGGTGGAGGCTGAATACTTTCTTGTGTTTGGGCATAGGAGAGCCATTATAAAGGGCTGATGCCTCTCCCCACAACAGTGCACATTTCCTAGCCCATGAACCCCATCAAAACAAGTATAAAAAAAACTATAGTGTGGAAGTGAGAAACAATGCAGGGCAACACCATGTATAGAGAATGAAAATGGCAGCTCTGATGACCTGAAAAGTACTTACTAGCTAGTCATCCTCTCAGATAAGGTTTTTAGAGAAGATGTATGGATGATGTTCATTGATCTCAAAGAAAGCATAGACAGAGCTGAACAGACCACAAAGATAGAAATCAGAAAACTCCAATCTGAAACAGCAGTGCTGAAAATCTCGGTAGATGAAATGAAAACTTCAACTCAGGACAGAATCAGTGAGCTGGAAGATGAGATGCAGAACAATTCATACAGCAGAAGAGATTAGAAATAACCTTAAAGCAAATGATCAGACAATGGAAAAGCTACTCAAAAAATTTGAGCAGATGAATATAGAAGTTTTGATAAACTCTATAGAAACAACATAAGAATCATTTGAGTCCAAGAGACCCAGGAAGAGAATAACAATAATAAGTGTTGGAGGAAGAGTGATAAGGGGAAGAGGAAGATAGAAGAAAGAGAAAGAAGAAAAGAAAGGAGGAGGAGAAATAGAGGAAGAGGAAGAAGAGGAGGAAGAGGAGGATAAGGAAGAGAAGGAGGAAAAAGAAGAGGCAAAAGAAGAAAAAAGGGAAACAAAAAAAACAAAATAAAATTTTGACTTTCCAAATTAATTTATTTCATAATCAATATCATGTATTGTTGTCAAGAAATAACTTCACTATGAAGTACATTTAAAACAATGCCCCTGGTAATTTCTCTTTTCTTCTCAAATTATATAGGCTAGTGCATTATACAATAAGCAACTTGTCACTTAATATGAAGCAGGTGAATCATTAGCTGAGAACGGTATCTATAGTAGAAGTATTTCCTAAAATGGCTGTTTACTTGTATTAATTTCAGGATATGAAATTTTTCAACCATTAAGGAGTCATATTTTTGCAATTTTATATAATAGTGACAATTGCTTTGGTATAAGTTTTCATTTTATCAGAAGATTAGAGCTTGAATCATTTCCATTGAATAGGAACTGTCACTTATGAAAGAGACCTAATAAATGTTAGTAATCCCTTACCTAAATAAATGTTCCTCAGATTTAACACTCCCTGGAATTCTGTACTATTTAGAAATGATCACTGATGAGAAATGACTTCTTAAATTCTAATTTGAACATTTCTGCTAAGATTTTACCTAATTTGTGTTATAATATGTTTCTTATATACAACATTATAAATTATTTATTAATTGAAGTTGAGCCTAACCACAGTATCATTAATAATTAATTATCCTTTTGAATCTCTGTGCATGTGTGTGATTAAATATCTGTGCCTTTGTGTATGGAATCCACAATCTGATATCTTGCTTTGTTTAGAGGGAGTGCACAAAGAACAAGGGCCCATTATGGGATTCCCAAAGGATATTCTCAGTATCCTTTTTCTGAGTGACTCTAACCTCTGATGTACCATTATATGGGAATGGAAAAACAAACACTTCAGTCCATGTTACTCCCTTTGAAACAGAGGGTTAATAGGGAGAGCTATATGTCAGCCTTATCGTTGTTATTTTTATGATACATTTTTCCCTTGGAAATAGGTAGATGGATTAGTAGCAATAAGCAGAACAAAGTGCCCTTATAAGTATAGAAGGATATAAGCTTTTAGCTTCCTATACGGTCCCCTGCACAGAACCAAGAATGATTCCTGAGCACAGAGTCAGAAGTAGCTCCTGAAAACTACCAGATATGGCCTAATAAATATATGTGTGGTTAACCTATAAATATATTTATGCTTTGTATAGAATTTTTAGAATTATTGAATTATTTCACATAATTGATTAGCTGGATATGCATTTAGATTAGAACAAACTACTTCAAAAGTCCTGGCATTTAAAATTTAACTTCTGACACTTGTTTTTTCACTCCAGTAAAGTCCCTGCAGTCTACATTCAGGAGATTGATTTGACAGAGGATTCTCTTAAAATAAGGGCAATGTTCAATCTCCACTCCAGGGGAAATGGAGGTTGCAGACTGTGTTTGAACTTTTAATCATCTCAATTTTGAAGTGGTACTTTGCTTCCACTTAGGACCCATTGACTATTATCAATCACATAGGTAGAAAATGAGGAAAAATAGAATATTAGTGAATATTATCACTTGTGCCCTGGTGTATCCTTACAGTCACCATATTTCCTTTTGTTCTTCTCTTCTAACAGATGGGCTACATTTACGTGTCCTGAGAAATAGTGTTAAAGTTATAGTCACAAACTTAAGTTTAAAGTACAGAGTTTCCAAGTTATTTAAATCATCTTAATATTTACCCATATGTGATCCTCTGGGACCAGAGAATTAAGAAAGAAAAGACATGCTTTTGCTTTTTCTAATTAAATCATAGCAGAAAACCTGCATCTGGAGAAAAAAAATTAGGACATTCAAGTAATGTCTGTACTGGGTCAGCCATGTGCCTGGCAAATACCCTACTGCTGTGCTATTACTTCGGATCTCAAGTAGTGTCTTCTTTGTACCAGTTCCAAATTCCAATTGAAAATACTGTGTTTGTTTTTACTGTACTCCTTTGACCTAATAAAAAATAAAAGAAACTAAAAACACTTAAACTCTTGAGGTTAACTTAAACTAATATGCATGTGCATGGAAATATAAAAAATACTATGCCTTCAATGTTTAAGGAGTTACATAAATTTTATGGCTTTAGATTGCTTTGTGTACTGCTAAGAAATGTTATAATGTATTATACTATCTGGGGACTTGAGGGACAAAGTAATTTTACATGGGTTTTGTTTTATTTTTCTTAATGTTCTTTGGCTAAAAGTTCAAATTTAAGGTGTCAGCAAGGGGATTTCTTCTGAGAATTCTGTTTATGGGTGATTGTCCTTCCACTGTAACTTTACGTTGTCCTCTTTGCATCTTTGTTCTCATAATAAAAAATAAAAAATATATGGTGTTGAGGAGGAAAAACAATCCTTTATTTATTTTATTTTTTTATTCACATTTGAATTGAGCATTAAAAATATATAACCTTCCTCGGGAATATAACCTTCTTCAACTTGATTATGTAACATTCTGAGTCCCGTTCCTCCCCATATCATATTAGTAGTTCACAGTCAACCTTATTACGGTTGACCAACATTTCACTGCCTTTTTATTCAAGGGAACAAGGTGACCAACCTTGTTAGTTTAATCACTGTTTTATCCCAAGATGGTATAAAAAAAGTGGCTTGTATCACATTTAAGGTAGCACCTGCTTCCATAATATTTTTGCCTTTTGACATTACATTTACAGTATATAAAACAAGATTGTGTGAGATGAAACAGATCCAGATTCCAATATTAGAAAATATTTTACTCAAACTGTTACACAATATCTAATTTTTGAAGTATTTTAAGATAGCTTGCTATATTTTCAAATCAATATTTATTTCCTCCGTAACCAGCCATCAAATCCACAGCCAAACCTATCACCCTGGGTTTTGATCTGTGTCATGACAACACTATCTTTCCTGGTTTTAACTTTTTTTTTTTGTTAGGACAAATTCAGTTATGCTATGGTCACTCAAAACCTCCAAATCTCTATGGTTTCACTTAACTAAATGTTTCTCAGTCATCACACATATCTCCTATAGCTCAGAAGGTGATCTATTCTAGATGGTCTGTTTGAAGTTCCACTCTTCAGTAATAACACCAATAGTATTAACATCAAAGTCTTTATCTGGAAGTGATACAAAGCATTCCTGCCACAATGTTTGACCAACCAAAACTGATTTCTGCTATCCCACACCTAATGGCAAAGGGCTAGTGAAAACTAGAGGAGCAACTGAAATCTTTGGCATTGTTACTGCTACAAAAATAATTTAACACACTGATCAAATTATAAAGAAACAAGTGACTGTAAATATGAAGACAATAACAACAAAGAGGGAAAAAATACAGCAAAAACCAAGTACAGGAATTATGGAATAATAATCAGAATTCTGATATGTCTGTTTGCATAAAAGCAAAATAATACAATAATTTTGGAAGGATTCAGATGATTATTATTTTATTAATATGTATAATCTCTTCTTTACCTTATTAATTGCTAGTGTTACCTTTCAGTGCTTACCAATTAATATGAGATCTAAGGCTCAAAGGAGACAATGTTACTGTGTGTGTTTTTGTTTGTTTGTTCTTTTGGGCCACACCAGGGTTATTCAGGTTTGCTCAGCTTGCTCAGGGGTTACTCCTGCCTATATGCTCAAAAATCGTTCCTGCTTGGGGGACCATAAGGGACACTGGGGTGGGGGGTTGAATTGTCCTAGGCTAGCGCTGGAAAAGTTGTGGCTCCATGACACCACTCTGTGCCACTGCTCCAGCCCCACTATGTTGTAGCTTATGCTAACCTACTAAACATGCATTATTTACCCAACTTGTAATTTCCAATTGTATAACTATATAACTTATTATCCAGACTAAAGCATTTGAGGAATTTAAGGGGTTATACTGAGTACACTGAAACAAATTATTTGATTTATTTTCCTAATATTAATTAGTATAAAGAGATCTTTTTTGGGATGATTAATGTACTCACTCTCTATTAAGAAGCAGAAGAAACATTTAATATTAGCTACCTATTCCCATATTTAAGAATTGCCCCCACTATTGGAAAGATAATTTCTCTTCTTTTTTTAATAGATAATCATTAATTATAAATATTCTTAACAAAGAAAATATATAGAGGAATTTAGAAAATGTAGAAAATCTCTGTGTCAGTGAATGTTGTAATTACATATTAACTAGAAAATACCAAAAAAACTAGTCATAAACATTTGACAAATAAAAAGCCTACTTGGACCAAAAGCTTTGTTTGAGTAGGAGTTTAGGTCAAATGAGAGATCAGGCTAAGATATTTAGGGAAAAACAGAAAATTTTAGCAGATTAACTAAATTTTCATCTTAAAGAATAATACATAGTAAAAGAATAAGAATAAAGGAAAAGGCAATACATTTATATGGTCTGAATGAATAAGTTTGAAGAAGATGAATAAATACAAGATGATATCACTTATATGTGGTATTTAGAATAACTGTAATGACTTAAATGAGGGTCGTCGGAACACTGTAATCCTCAGAATATAGTGAAAAGGAAAGAAATTGAGTGGAAGAAGAAAAAACACACAAGAAATGATGGAAGACTGGGGCATTGGTAGTGTTAAAAAAAGTCATAATTAAATATGCAAGCCAGAGTCAACAGCAATAAATCATGAGACCTAAACTTTAACAACCAAACTTAAAAGATGCCTATTATGATGGCAGGCTGGGGCACAGGTGATAGCATGAAATGGACTCTGGGTACATTGTTAGAAGGATGTTGCCACTGGTGGTGGTATTGATCCTAAAACATTGGCTGTCTAAAACCCAACTATACATAACTTTATAAATCACAATAGTTTAAATAAAAAACTTTTAAAAAGAATAATATTCAAATTAGTGCCATGACTAATTTATACTCTAATATATAGCACAAATCATGCCCTTTAGTTATTTGTCTTTTTTGTTTATTTGTTTGTTTTATTTTTTTATGTTTTTGGGCCACACCCAGTGACGCTCAGGGGTTACTCCTGGCTATGCGCTCAGAAGTCACTCCTGGCTTGGGGGACCATATGGGAAACCGAGGGATCGAACCGCTGTCTGTCCTAGGCAAGCGCAGGCAAGGCAGGCACCTTACCTCCAGCACCACCGCCCGGACCCGTTACTTGTCTTTTTAAATTAATAACATTGGGGGCCGGGTGGTGGCACTGGAGGTCAGGTGCCTGCCTTGCCTGCGCTAGCCTAGGACGGACCGCGGTTCGATCCCCCGGTTTCCCATGTGGTCCCCCAAGCCAGGAGTGACTTCTGAGTGCATAGCCAGGAGTAACCCTTGAGCGTCACTGGGTGTGGTCCAAAAATAAAAAAAAATTTAATAACATTGGTATGTATATTGATACCATGACTTTAACACTATCATGATATCTAAAATGTTATACCTTTTAAAAATTTTTGAAAATTCAACAGAAATAAAGTGCCTAGAATAGTTAAACAGAACTCAAAACAAATGGTGCATTTCATTTTTATGATATACCCTGTAGGATTTTATTTTATCCATTTTTGGCATTGTTGTTTTTAAGCTAAAATGCTGCTTTTTAAATGTTCATGCTTATTGGTAATTAAAGTTCATGGATACATTTTGTAGGAATATCTTGATCTTAAAGTTCGTGACTACATTTTGTAGGAATATTTTGATCTGTCAAGCATAACATAAGTAATGATAATATAAACAGAGAAACAGAAATTTCAAGAGAATAAGTTAGAGGGTAAATACAGTAGTATAGAGAATCTAAAATTTAAAATCCCTAAATCAATTCTTATAGTCACCCTCTCGACCTATGTACTGAAAACCAGGCAACCAGTGCTTCCTTTGCAACTTCATGAATATGTGATTTTTTTGTCTTGTACTGTTTAGGGGCCACCTCAGGTGGTGCTCAGGGTTTACTCCTGGTTTTGAGCTCCAAAGCGGTCTTGAGAGACCATATGGGATATTGGAAGTTGAACCCAGGTGGATTGAGTGCAAGGTAGATGCCGTACCTGTTCTACTATAAATACACATAAATATTGGGCTTTGATCCCAAACATTTACGTGGTTCTACAGGGGGCAAGAAAACTCCACAAATACAGTGCTTATTAGATATTTTATGTGTCTTCCCAAAACATTTTCAAGAATAACATTTACCCTATAAACTTAAGTTGCCACATATTATTTACCAAGACTTCCTTAGCAAGTCCTTTTATGACTTGGATTATATATATGGATTACTTTAGGCTTACTCAATAATTAAAAGGGTTATTTGCAGATTTCCCACATTTTGAATTAAACAGTTTTTATTATTACTGAACATTTTATGTCTTAGATATATATGGTTTTCATTACTCAATTCATATATGTTTATGTGAATAATTATTTTAAATGTTAAATAAATTGTCAAAAATTGATTTCTATTTTGCTGTAATATTTTCAACCAGATAATGGTCACAATCAAATTAATCCTTAATGGTAAATTAAGTACTTGAATATATCTTAATATTTCTCATTACATCTATTGGAATGTTTTCAAATAATAGTGAATGGCTTTCTCTTTTTTAAAAAAAGAAAAAAAGAAAGTTGATAATATTTGGTGAAAAAGTGCATGTAAGCATATAATTTGTTTCATATATATTTAATTATACAGAACTCATGAGACTGTAGCCTAGAAACCTAATTGTCTAATTTGAAGATCTCACTAATACTGCCTGTGAAGATTTTTCCCTTAAGTGACTAGCTACAAATGAGCTAATGGCATGATATTACAGTTGAAATATCAATATCATATAATCCCAAATAGCTAATGGAGTAAATTTATTTATCTATTTGATAAAAAGGGATGCTTAAAAGATATCAGAAAGTAGCTAAGTATGTGATCTCTAGCTTTGAAATTAACTTAGGACCTTATTGTCCTATGCCCTATTCTTCTCTTTTATTCTTTTATAACAGTTTCCATGCAACACAGTTTGTATTTCTATTCTTGAACACAGTTCTACCAACATTTCCTTTTAGGAGCTAGTATTCTTCATAAAACCAAAGTTTCTTATTAAAAAGATAGGGTTTTCTTTTTTCCATTGTATCTCTTGTTCCTTCAAGGATAAGATACAAATGTGTAGAAATGATAGCCTCATTTTGCAACTATTAGAAAATAAGAAGTTTGGTGTAGACAATAACAAATAATGGAGCACTAAAATAGATTGGAAAATATGCTAAAATTCTTTTATTTTTATTATTATAGGTCATACTACTAGTACTACATAGTACTAGAGACTCACTTTCTGAGAATCAAACTGAGAAGAGTACAAATTCAAAATAGTAAAAACAAACTCTTATACTCATCATATAGGTTGAAAAAGGCAATTCTCTGAATTCTATCCCTAAAATTTGTTTCTGGGCATAATGTTCAGTAACTCTTGACTTTCTATATGATGGAAAGGCTTATTTTCCAGTGAGTATGCTTAGTACCAATATATATAACCAAAACCAGCTATAGGCTCCTTCTCTTTGTGGTTCCAACAGAAAAATTTATGTTGCAAAAGTAATCTGGACTTACAAAATTCCATTTCCCCAAATTATACCACTCAGAGAAATATATTACCTCAGAGGAGCATAATAAATCAAGGAGAGCTTTCTTAAAAGTTCTCAGAATAAGGCTGAAATAGGTTCTACTATATAAAAGTCACTACCTCGGCTACAGGAAAAACTTATTTTATGATAATGTTACTCAATCTGTATAGCAACTAAATATTACACAAGAATTCAATATATATTTTATATGTTTTTGCAACTTGCTCATATAATTCATTTTGAAAAGACAAAAGATTAATAAAAGTGACATTCTTTTTTTTTTTTTTTTTTGGTTTCTGGGTCACACCTGGTGACACTCAGGGGTTACTCCTGGCTATGCGTTCAAAAGTCGCTCCTGGCTTGGGGGACCATATGGGAAACCAGGGGATCGAACCATGGTCCATCCTAGGCTAGTGCAGACAAGGCAGGCACTTAACCTCCAGCGCCCCCGCCCGGCCCCCAAAAAGTGACATTCTTTATCTTGAGTTTCTTTACGCTCTTACAATTGAAGTGTAAATTAAAAATGAATATTCTAAATATTAATATTAAAAATGAGTATTCTAGGTGACATCTATGATTGTAATTAAAATTCCTTACATTTTTGAAAATATGATAGCTAGCCTCTGCCTTCACTATCATTTCCTAATCACTTTTTGTAAGAATATTTGAATGATTATTGCTTTGTTACTATTTCAAATTAAATTTGTGGGAAAGTGATGTCTGCCATCTTCTTTTTCCTAAGGAATCCTTTAGCTATTTATGGGCATTTATTATTCCAAATGTATTTCAGAAGTGCTTGAGTCACTTCTTTGAAAATGTCATGGTTATCCTTAGAAGGATCTCATTAAATCTGTACAATGTATTGGGGAATAATGCCACTTCAATTACGTTAATCCTCCCAATCTATGAGCTAGGTATATGTCTTCATTTTCTTCATTTCCATTTTATTTCTTGGAGGAGTGGTTTATAGTTTTCTTTGTATAGCTCTTTCACCTCATTAATTAAGGTGACTCCAAAGTACTTGAGTCTGTGGTACTATTGTGAATACAATTGGTTTTTTTTGTTGTTTTGTTTTGTTTTTTTGGGGGGTCACACCCGGCAGTGCTCAGGGGTTACTCCTGGCTCCATGCTCAGAAATTGCTCCTGGCAGGCACGGGGGACCATATGGGGCACCAGGATTCGAGCCGATAACCTTTAGCATGAAAGGCAAATGCCTTACCTCCATGCTATCTCCCGGGCCCCATACAATTGTTTTTTTATACTATCTATTACTTCCCTATCATTATTTGTATATAAGAAGGCCATGGATTTTTACTTTTTAATTTTGTAGCTTGCCACTCTACTATACAAATTTATTGTTTTCCAAGCTTTTTGGTAGAGTTTTTAGAATTTACTAAATATAGTTTCATGTCATCTTCAAACTGCAAACAGTGATAGCATGACTTCTTCCTTTCCGATATATCTGGATGTCTTTAATATCTTTTCCTTGTCTGATTGATAGTCTCACTCACATGTAGGATATATGAAAAACAAAAGAGTATGGTAATAATATCTAGAGACAATAGAGATAAGGATCAGGAGGACCAGCCCAAGTTATGAAGCTTGCCACAAAGAGAGGTGAGTGCAGTTATAGCTCTAACTGTATGATAACTACCATAATAATGATAGCGAGAGAAGCAGAATGCCTGTCCAAGAGACAGAGGCAGTGGGTGGCTGGGAGGGAGATGGGGGACATTGGTGGCAGGAAAGTTTCACTGGTGAATAGTGATGTGCATTCTATGAATGAAACACAACTATGAACATTTCTGTAAACATGGCACTTAAATAAATTACTTTAAAAAATTTGGAAACATAGAAGTCAGAGTATCCTTGAACTGGTGCTACAGCTGAGTGATTGTGTCTCCCAATTTCATGAGTTGAAACCTAATGTACAGCATAATGGCTTTAGGAGATGAAAGAGTTAGAATCATTGTTGACAGGTTCTTGGAAACTAGGACTTAAAATAAAATAACATATAATGAAACTAAGTCTTTGAAAGACATTCATTCAGTGTTGACTTATTTCTTTTTTTTTCTTTTAATCACTATTCACAGACTGCTATGTGGACAGAAGATAAATCAATCGATTCTGTTAAAATAAATTTTCTATTTTCTATTTTCTCTTTATTTTATTTTAATTTTTGGTTTTTGGTCCACACCCAGTGACAGTTAAGGGTTACTCCTGACTATGCTCTCAGCAATTACTCCTGACTTGGGGGGGTCATATGGGACACCAGGGGATGGAACCACGATCTGTCCTGAGTCAGCCACATGCAAGGCAAATGCCCTACCACTTGTGCCACTGCTTAGGGCCTATCTCTTGGTTCTTTTTTATAAATTTAATAACTGTGCTCCTCTAGATTTTACTTTTAAACCTGCAGCAGAAGCAATTATTTAAGTCAAAAATATATTTAGACTGTCTTGATTTCAAGATTTTCCCCTGATTTATATTCTAATATAGAGATAATTAACAAATTATATTGAAACATTTCTAACATAAATTCAAATATAATCAACATGCAATGAATTAAGTGGTGAGTTTCTGAAATAAATTAAGAATATTTTCCCATAAATTAGATCCAGTCTAAATAAAGACACACGTAATTTCTAAAAAAGTTCAGGGTGAAATAGTTAATTAAAATATATATTAAAATATTTATAATACAAATATTAACAAGATTTGTTTTGGTGCACATTTTGTACAAATAGTGAATTATCTTGCAGTATACCTTAAGCTAAAATAATGGTCTATCAATTATATATATATCAATAAAAGTTAAATTATATTTGTAAATGCATTTGTATAACTCAGCTCAAAATATTATAGGATGTTTATATTTATCAAGAAATGATTTTGCTCTGACTGAAGTTATAAACAAAATCCTTTGCACCTAAAGTTTTTGTATTAGGTGACTTGATATTTTCTGTGACTGAGTTCTTTAAGCTAGCTTCTATAGGCAGTTTCCAATTTACCGTTTTGTGGCATCTGAGATAAAGCTACAAAAGATGATTGCAACTATAGGAATAACCTTTTCTTATCTATATGTGTTTTATTCTGACAGTGCAAAATTTAGGTTAAATTAGTTAAGGTATTATTTGAATATCATTTCAAATATTTTAGGATAAGAACTATCTAGGTGACCTTTTTATACTTGGTAGTTAAGCCATTTCATTATGGAACGTATAGCAAAATCTAAATTTGATCTTATTAATATTTGCTTTGACCATAATTTGTATTACTTGGAAAGATTTGCTTGGTAAAACTTTATATTGAAATAAATATAAAATGACCTAATTTTTATTTTGTTTGGGGGGCCACATGCAACACAGTATTCAGGGCTTAGTCCTGGCTCTGTGGTCAGGATCACTCAAGGTTGACTCTGAGGATAAGTGTAAGCTTCAGGATAAAGATAAGATTCAGAGATAGAATCCAAGAAAGCTAGCTATGTGCAAAGTTTACTGTTTACCTGCTAAAAGCACCTTCACCCCTAAACCTTACTCCTACAAAATTTTATCACTCAGTCCTGGTATTCTTTGCTTTACTTGATTTTAGTGCCCTTTGTGGGGGAGGGAGGCACTCACTAATGGTCAGGTATAACTCCTGCACTCAGGAACTCTCCTGGCAGTGCATAGAGGACTATATGCAATATCAGTGATTGAACCCAGATTGGCAAGGCAAATGTCCTAATTGCTTTACTATTGCTTCGTCCTCTATTGGTTATGTGTGTGTGTGTGTGTGTGTGTGTGTGTGTGTGTGTGTGCCAAACTCATCAAGGTTTGTTCTAACAATGAGTATAGCACCTAGTGTTTTCCCCAGCTCTGTCCCCCACTCTACCTCCACCACTGATAAAAAATATAGTCAAGCAATGTATAAGGGGCTAGAGTGATGGCAAAAGCTGTCTTGCACATGCTAACCTAGGACAGACCACGGTTCCATTCTTCAGCATCCCATGTGATCCCTCAAGCCAGGAGTAATTACTGAGTGCATAGCCAGGAGTAATCCGTGAGCGTCACTGGGTGTGCCTCCCCCCCCCCAAAAAAATAAAAAATAAAATATGGTATGAGGTAAGCTTTGGTCCACATCTAGTGGTGATCAAGGCTTTCTCCTTGCTCTGTGCTCAGAGATTACTTCTAAAAATCGCATGAGATCATATCTTGTGCTAGGGCAAATTAGTACTTTAACACAGACCCATATGCAAATTAGCACCTTAACCTCAGCACTATCTTTCTACCCCAGTAATTAAAATTTTTTGAGATAAATTTAAGAAAGGAGATAAAATTACAGTAATATATTGTTATTAATAGACTGACATTAGAATGTTATTCTCTTGACCTTAAATAATGGGATAATGCAATACTACTCTTAAATTGCCAGATGGTAGATTCAATGTGCCAGGAACTGTCTTAACTTCTTATATATTAACATATTTCACTATAGTCTTCAGACATTGTTGTATTATTTTAGTCTTAAGGAAAGAAAATTGAGAAAGGAGAAACTAAGTAATTTGTCAGAGGTCAGTCACATAGCTAGCAAATGTTCTAGACAGCAGTTGAGCCAGGAAGTCTGTTTCCAGAAACTATGCTCTTAATAACCACAGACAATAAACTAAATGGAAACATTTGTTCCTTCAGACAACAGTTTGAAACCCTGGGCTGTCTCAACATTTTATGATAAGCTCCCAGAATTTGAAACTAATTTTGAAACTCCATTTACACTCACTGATACTTTTGGAATATATTAAATAAGAACAATTTTCATAGCCTTGTGATGAACAGACTAAAAGTTAAGTAAATTATTTATTATCCCAAAGAATTGTTTCCTAAACTATCTTTTCTCTTTTATATGCTAAGAAGATATTAATGTAAGGGTCAGAGCAATAATGCAGTTTGGGTAGGATACTTCCATCGCACGTGGCCATCCTGGGTTCTAGCCTCAGCATTCCATATGTTCCACCACCACCATTAAGCATAATTCCTGAGTGCAAAGACAGCAATAACACATGGTCATATCCAGGTGTAGCTAAAGAGTTTTTTTAAATATTAATGTATATGAATGCATATGGGTGTACACACAAATACACACATGAGTGACTAAGTGAACTAAATAAAAGCACAAGGATATAAATACATGTATAAACACATGGACAAACTTACATTAATATTTTGGAAAGAAATTTTCATTTTATTTCTGATCATATTTAATAAATAATTTAAATTACAGCAATCGATTTTAAAGTTACAATTGGGGGAATTCTAAACCTTACTTAGATATACTCTACAAGTTGATCTATACTATACACTCTGTAACTTTAAAATAAAATAATATTATTTCTGTAATTATTCCATTAATTCCATTTATTTCAAGATTCAGCAATTTGTTATTTATTATTATAATTGTATAGAGTTGTCTAATCAGGAACTTCAAATAGTCAGCATGATGACAACTTTTTTTTT
>PVKC010011708.1:0-24423 GCA_004027635.1 Crocidura indochinensis | reverse complement strand
TTTTTTTTCTTAGTCACAACACTTTTACCTCTGACATTACACTCTGAAGATATAGTTGAGCTATTATTAAAACTCAGTTTAACTAAGATGTGCTAATGATGAGTTCACTGATGCTGCACATCAGAGCAAAAATAAGTAATCTTTATCTATCTTTATGCTGATGATATAGTGGGAAATATGTTTGTTTAATAGACCATCTGTTATTTTCAGGCATTTATATGGAATTCGATGGTGGATAGCAAAAACTATCGTGACTGTAAGATTTTTTTTAAATAAAGGCATATGCTATTAACAAAGTAAAGTTCCCATCTGCTGCTAGATATTTATTAGGAGCTAATTTTGGTAAACTTTGAAAATGGAATTAGTTGGTCTTTAGAGCCTTATTCATCAAGATGTGTATGCTCTACTATATATAAGGCATCCACTTAGGTCATTACTTAAAACCTAAATTATTATTTAATTTAATGAATGAAACATTGGTTCATTCTAAAGCTCTTATTAAAAAGTAAATATTGGGGAGGGGAAAAAGTGAAATAATGCCTTTGTTTCATTGGAGTTGCATTTGTTTTTCTGCAAAATAAATTTTTCTTTAAATTTTTTTTTTGATTATCAGATTTCATGGTTGTTCAATTCTCTTATGTAGTACTGAACTGTGGTTTGGGTTTCTTATTAGCCATTGTAGTATTATAAATAGCTTATCATGTTAGGTATATTTTAGGTGTTATTTATAAAGGTGACTTACACAAAGTTATTAAGAGATTCTTTGTGAATATACACCCTTTGTTCAAAGTTTAGGCTATCTTTAAAACATATATCTATGGCAGAACAGAAAACTATAGATAGACAGTCTTGATTTTTCTAGTTTAGTGTTTATTTCTGCCAAGAATCAGGGCCTGAGAGAAAAACCTTCTGGCTGCAGTTTACTTTTTAATTTATTATTGCATCCTCGTAGGTATATTTTTGTGTGCCAATTTATCAGTTCAAGGGAGATCTATCTAAAGAACTCCATTGCAGTTCTACTTGGCTCTCTCTATTAGCTAGCAGCACTATTATCTGACATACATATGCTGAAGAGTCTAAACAAATGATACACTCCTTGGAAACACTTAAGAAAATTGTGTCTGCAAAGTCTCTCATTTCAGTATATATTTTCAAATTATATATCAGTTTTTATTTACTATTTAGTCACCAATTAACTAATCAAGGCAAAATTTCTTTAATAAATCTATATATGTATTTACATTTATATAATTTATAGATATGTATCTATATATTTTATGTAACGCACCTAATAGAAGATAGAGCTGACACCAACTTCATGGTTTTAGTAATATTTAAAAGTTTTATATTACAGTCAGTTGATAAACTAGTAAATATGTCATTCTGCAGTTAAAATATTTATCAATAGCCTATAATTATATAACGTAATTTCATAATAATTCTTCCCTTTGGTCTTCTTTCTTTTTCTGTCTTTATCTCTTCTTTCCTTCCTTCCTTTCTTTTTCTTCATCTTGATTTATTTTCTTCCTTCCTTCCTTTATTTTTCTTTATTTCTTTTTCTATATCCTTTGTTCTTTCTTGCTTTCTTATTTTCTTGCTTTTGTTTCTTTCTTTCTTTGATTTGGTTTGGTTTGGTTTGTTGTGGGGCCTTCCAAAAGGTGCTCACAGGACCAGAGATCATGCTGGAAATTCTTAGCTAATTACCAAAACAGTTGAATACTGGAGTAATGTTACAATGCTGCTCAGGTCCTATGATTTTAGGAACTACTTATGCCAACGCTGAGCTGCTGAGGTCTCCTGGGAGTTAGTCAGGATGCCTAAGTTCTGGAACAGGGCTCAAACATCCTTTCTCGTTACTTTTTATTAGGAACTGACAAAGTACTTTTCCCTTTCTTCCCACTTTATGAGAGACGGGGGAGGCTGTCAAGGTATTTTTCCTAAAAGAAATTTCAAATTTCCCCTTCAAGCTCACTATAAATACCTGTGTGCCTCTGTTCTTTTTTTAAGAATTAGGAGTGGTATTGATGTTGGGTTGGACCACACCTTTGGTGTTAGGAGTTAATTATATCTCTGTAATCAGAAGTGACCATGGTGGTGCTAGGGACTTTATATGAGCAATGCTGGAAATTGAAGTGGGGTCAATTTCATGCAATTTATGTGTCTTAAGCACTGTACTAACTCTGGTTTTATATAACTGCATAAATATATATATATATATATAATTAAAATATGATCAACTGTATCACTGTTAAGAGTTGTTTTTCTGGGGCTGGTGTGATAGAACTGAATGTATGGTAAAGTAAGGTAAGATTTGCACAAAGTCAACCTGTATTGTATCCTCAGAACTACTGTTGCTCTCCTGGTTCTAAGAGTAATCCTTGGTGTAGAGAACAAAATAAGCTCAGCTGAATGAAATCCCAAAATCAACAACAACAACAACAAAAAACTACTTGTAATATTTCTAAAGATTAGTATTTGTATATCAATCTTACAAAATATATTTTGATTTAACATATATTAATCAGAATAATACTTGACATTCTCAATTTCAAATCATTACAAACTAGTTTGAGACATAAAAGTTTTGATAGTTTAAATGAATAGCGAATGGCCTTATCACAATTTTTCTCTACACTCTGTGAAATATAATGCCAGGCTGCAAATATTTCACATTTGTGTACATATGGCACATATGAGTTTATCATAATCACAGAATCAAAAGAGTTTGGCATAGAAAATGACAAAAACTAGTAGATAAATAGATCTTAAAAGTAATCAAAATTAAAAAAAAATTTAAAATAGCATATATTTTATCACATTTATTAGAAACGTTAGCCTTATCTTCCTGGGTCTATGATATGTATATCTACTTTTTATTTATAATATTAATCTTGTAATAAAAATGGAAAGACTTCTTTGATATTTTCAGTTTCATTTTCTATGGTATATTTGTAGAATAAAGATTGAAGAACAGTTTTGAATTGATGTTTTGTTCATTGGTTAGATTTTGATATAAAATCAATAAGATGGTTCATTACTGAAATATGATGATTTGGGGAGGTTTCTGCAGAATTTAGCAATCATAAAAGGCAATCTATTGTGCTGAGTGAAATAAGTCAGAGAGAGAGAGAGAAAGAGAGAGAGATAAATGCCAAATAGTCCCACTCATCTATGGGTTTTAAGAAAAATTAAAGATAGTTTTGCAACAATCCCCAGAGACAAAGAGAGGAGGGCTAGAACTTCCAGCTCACTTCATGAAGCTCACCACAATGAGTGGTAGTGGGGCCCTTAGCGATAGGATGGAAATAAGGCGTTTGCCTTTCATGCAGAAGGTCATTGGTTCAAATCCCCGCATCCCATATGATCCCCTGAGCCTGCCAGGAGCAATTTCTGAGCATGGAGCCAGTAGTAACCCCTGAGCACTGCTGGTGCTCACCACAAAGAGTGGTGAGTGGGGCCCTCAGGGATAGCATGGAAGTAAGGCGTTTGCCTTTCATGCAGAAGGTCATTGGTTCAAATCCCTGCATCCCATATGATCCCCTATGCCTGCCAGGAGCAATTTCTGAGCGTGGAGCCAGTAGTAATCCCTGAGCACTGCCAGGTGTGACCCAAAACAAACAAACAAACAGACAAAAAGAGTGGTGAGTGCAGTTAGAGAAATAACTACACTGAGAACCATCATAACCATGTGAATGAATAAGGGAATTGGAAAGCCTGTCTAGAGTATAGATGGGGTGGAGGGAGATTTGGGACATTGATGGTGGGAATGTTGCACTGGTGAAGGGGGTGTGCTTTACATGACTGAAACCTAATCACAATCATGTTTGTAATCAAGTTGTTTAAATCAAAATATTATTAAAAAGAAAAAAGGCAATTAAACTGTGTAAAAATTATCATCCAAGTTTCTTGATGTCTTCAATGATAATGCACCTCGATTTCCAGTTCATTTTCATAGTGATAAGAATTAGCATAAATTTATAATGATGGTAGTTCATATTTGTTATGCAAGAAATTCATATTCTATTTACAAAATTCTTATTACTGTTGAGTAACTTACTCAAGGTTTTAAATTAAATTTCTATACTTGCATTAGATTTAAATCTGTAAACATCCTTTTAGAATATTCAATGGAGCTGTTATTGAGTTTGCAGACGAGAGCATCCTATTAAAGCAGAGAGATTTCTATTAACATTTGAGCTACGATTTCAGAGACACTCAGGAAAGATATAAGACAAGAAATATGTTAGTAATATGAACAGTGTTGCTAAGTTCTTTCCAATAAGACTCACTAGAGGATCATAAAGGAAAGGGAATCAAACAATAGGACAATTAATGCTCCCGGTTGGAACATATTTTACAGATTACTTCAGGTGTAATTGGGGAAGAAAAAAACACAAAGAGACATAAGAATCCTAATATTGTCTGAAAGAAAACATCCAGTCAGCATTTTTCTTGTCAAATAAATAAGCTTATAACTCAGACAAAGTTATTGCACATGGAAATAAAAGTCAATTGATTTGCATTCAACATCATATTGATAAATTTTGATACTTAATGAAGAAAGTACGGCATTTATATTTAGTGTTGGGTGGTTAACAGGATAATACTTCAGTAATCTTACCCTTTGAAGTTTTCAAAAAATGTTTTCTAATTATTCACCCATATATTCACCATTGTTTTTTTTTCTTTCTGTATGGATGGTTTTCAGTTCTACTTTAGCCTTCTTGCCTTTGTATACATACCCATGACCTCCAACAAATTACAAATGATCCACCAATTTGTTCATCTATCTCTGAACTTTGCTACCACAGATATTTATTAATATGAGTTTATACAAATTTGCTATACTTACTTCCATGGCATACTCAATACTGTAAGGATTACAAGTTCCTTATCTTGTTTATTTGACAACAAACGTTTTGTGTTTCTTGTTAATTTTCTTTTTATTTATAAAGCTTATTTTTTTGCCATTTATTTGTCATTTGGGGACGTTCTGAAAATTATAAAAATATTTTTGGGGGCTGGAAAGCTGGCATAGAAGATAGGGTTTATACCTTTCATGTCACCAATCTGGAATTCATTCTGTTTTTATTATTACTATATTATGATTTATTTATATTTTATTTATTTATATTTGGTGTTGTGGGTCATACCTGGTGACACTCAGGGGTTACTCCTGGCTATGTGCTCAGAAATTGCACCTGGCTCAGGGGACCATATGGGACTCCAGGGATCAAACCGAGGTCTCTCCTGGGTCAGACACGTGCAAGGCAAGCTCCCTATTGCTGTGCTTTTGCTCCAGCTCCCTAATTTAATTCTTGGCAATACAAATAACCCTCAATCTCTGCCAGGAGTGAAACCTGAGAACAGAGTTGGAAGTCAGTCCTTAGCTATCTTATTTGTGGTTCGAAAATAAAAATAAAAAAGTAACAAAGTCATTTTTTTGGAAAAAATAATTATTAAGTGAGAGAATTAAGTACAGTGGATAGAATACTTGCATTGAGGCAGATAACTTTGTTCTTCACGCCACATATGGTCCCGAAGATCTGATAGGTGTGATACCTGAGTGTAAAGGCAGGAAAAGGCCCTGAGCAATGGGGAATATAGTCTCAGTTTTATTAAAAATAAATAAATATGTAAAATTCCTTCAAAATGATAAAAATAAAATAGTATGCATTTTCTAAAATAATTACTTACTACAACGATTTCTAATTACTCCACATCTTTTATTTATAGTCATATAACTCTATATTCTATTACTTTAAACAATTCAGTATGAGTGCCTCATGACAGATTCTTGAAAATAATTAGAAAGAATACACCCAATTACTATATATGTTTCTGATTTATTCAAGCATTGATTCAGTAGTCAAATATTGTCTTAATCTTTTGTCATATATTTAATTCATTACTTTCTCAAATTTTTGGCTGTAGAAATCACTTTCTATCTCTGTTTCTCAAGCCAAGTCCTTGTTTAAAGAATTTGGCTTGAAATCTTCAATTTAGGTCTCTGGTTGATGGATCAGACCTCATAAATTTGGCTTTGTAGGTATGCATCTGCTCGGTCAGTATACAAGCATCTCTTTGTGGTTGTGTCTGTTAAACACCAAGCAAGAGCACAAACATTGTATTCATAAACTCGTTGAAAAAGGGAAATATGCTCCTTTAATTGTTTGCCATAAAATCACCTGCAGGTATCCAATGGATTTCCTTCCAAATGTTTATGTCTTACATATTAGTTTCAAACATATTTTCCCCACTCTTCCATTAAACAGCTGATTTAGAAATCAAAACACTATGCTAACAATTCAAAATGAAAATAATTATTATGTTTAACCTGACTATATAATTTTATTTTGTAAAGTTGTACTATTATTTTTAATTGTACTATGAGTCCTTCTATTTTGTTACATTGTCATACATTTTTGATAAATTTCTTACCATTCTACTTAAGTATCTAAGCTGTATTAATATTTATCCATAAGAGAAATGTTGGGTTAAATGGGCTGTAAATTTTGTGACCTTGTGTTTATTCAGATATCACTTTGTTGCTCATTTATTATATTCTCATGAATCCATTTTCAGTCAGCCAAAGAGATAAATGCAATAAACTAACAAAAAGTATTAATGAGTCAATCAACCTTTTTGTGATTTAGTTAATGGTCCAAAATTGTGTTAAAAAGAACATAAGGGAGGACAACTTGGTAATGGGAATTCCCCTGATTCAATGTTTATTTGTAACTGGAATATTACTGTGAATATCATGTAAACCACTATGATTAAAATAAAATTAAAAAAATGGAAAAAAAAAAGAACATAAAAACCTCATGATGGAACTGAGGATCTGAGGAGAAAATAAAAAGAACATAAGAATTCACTTTAAGGTTATAGTGCATGAATAAAAATATTTATTGGTTAAGAAAATTTTAGCTTTATAGACTATCAAAGATCAACTGGAAATTATATGAAGTTCCTCAATTTATAATTCTTGGGACCTAGCACAATAATTCTGAATTACTTGATTTCACATTACCATATAGAAATTTTATGTTTATTTTTACTAGGTTGTTCATAATACAGCTTTTCTTTTAAAGATAAAGTTGTTCATGATTGATTTTAAGTTATACAATGTACAGCAGCCTTTGCCAGTGCAGTTTTCCCACCACCAGTGTCCCCAATTTCCCTCTTACCATCCCTAATGTCATCTCGCTTTTTTGTTTCTGGGGCAGACATTTTTTCTTATCTTGTCTCTTTCTTTTCTTGAATTTTTAAATTCATATAATGTTTGTCTTTGAAAATTAATATACCAATAATTTTGTGAAAGTGTAGATGCTCAGTAAATATTTACTTTGAAAATGACTAATATGATAATCTATATGATCTTTTAAGATTCATTTATTAAAATATATCATTTAAATTGATCTTTCTATTAGTTGTGTAATTTAAGCTAAATTGATTCCAACTATTTAAAAGGAAAAATATCAACATTCATTTTTGAATACTTAAAATTCTGGTGGGAGGGTGGATGGTTATACCTGCTTCCTTGTTTCTGGATTTCTGAAAGATGCTTGGGGACTCATGCATGCAAAGCATCTTCTCAGGCCTTGAGTCATCCACCCTGTCTCCAAGTTCTAGCAATTGCAGTTAGTCATAATCATAAACAGATAAGTTATTTTATTCCATGATAACTTTGGAATCATAAAATGGTAATGAGTTTAACTTTGAGATCCAATATGTATATTTCACTCATTTTAACAAATACTTATTAAGTAATAGAGGTTAGTTTTCAAAATAATCTTCACTTGCAGTATCTGAGCTATTCTATTTAAGGCAATTATTTATTGGTCTCATGGCAATTGTCCCCCTCCATAAGTGGTACTCATTATCTTTTATTATAACCATTCCATAAATTGGAGTCATATTTATAGTGATAAGCAGTCTTATGAAAGTACAGAATAGTAAATAACTCCATGCTTATAATTTAGCACTTCAGTACTGTTTTTATATCTTTAATTTTTAATAAGGGACTCATCATTTTTTGTGTCATAATAATTTTCCAAAATTGAGTAGAGTGTCCTGTAAGGAATGAACATAAAGATTCTTGTAATCTTATTATGGTTAAATTTTGATACCATCAGATTTAGAAATGTAGCTTAAAGTTTGTTTCTTTATATAGAATATCAAAAATTCCATCTACTTCATAATTGATTTGGGGGGGGTTGAGTCACACCCTGTATATCTCAGGGGTTACTTCTGACTACTCTCAGAAATAACTCCTGTCAGACACAGGAGATTATATGGGATGCAGGAATAAAACTAAGGTCTGCACATTAAGGCAAGTGCCATACCCGCTGTGCTATAGCCCCAGACCCCCTACAAGTGGATTTGAGAATGTTATGTAAAAGTAATTTACCTTAATACAGTTATTATATTAATTATATCTTTTATTGTTCTAATGTTACAATAGTCTGCTTAGTGCTTCAGTGGGTATACCATCAAAACTGAGTTGCATGGTTAGATTATTTGTTGACTTAAGAAAGGAATATTTTGTGAGATTTACTTGAATTTTGAGTCATGTGATCTTAATGTGGAAGTAAGTTCCTTAGAGGGTGAATGAAAACATTCTGATTTTATAAAATACTTTTAATGTGCATTGTAGAACAGTGAATAAATTTTTTCTTGAAATGGAAGTGGCTCCTCAGTAATGTGCCTTTATTGACATATAGAAATGGACTTTTATTTTACCACAGTAAACACATATGGTAATAGATTTCCATGTTATCCCTAAATATCATAACTCCCTTACAAATACCCAGGTAGATATATGAAGATTTTCTTTCACACCTAATGACCAGGACTTACTAGAAAACGTCATTCAAAATAACGGCTAAGTAGATAAATTTTATACATTCGTAATTCTGAAGCAATCCTCATCCTATTGTAAACCACTTGGTGCCTACTAATTTGGACAGTATAACTCTATTGATAAATTGTGTATTTGCTAAGTAATTTTATTTTAAAGATTGTGAATCTTTAAATATACTATTTATCTAAACTTCTACCTCCTAATAATACATCCTGAAAGACCAAAATTTTATTTCAAAGGAACTGATTAATTAATCATAAGCTACTCATTCACAATCTCTTTTCTTTTTATTGAATCACTGTTATAATCTTAAAGGTTATTCATATTTCTAATCTCTTATTCTACTCTAATTCCTATCTTTTCCATCTTAAATATTGGCTTTCATGTGTCTTATTGTTCATTCATTTTTTTGTTTTTTTTTATGTTGTTAGAATAATTCCTTCTTAATTTATTATTTTTAAAAAATCTGGCTTAGAATTTATGTTTATTTCATAGTGTTCATCAAAATTGCTTTTATCTCTTAAGTTTATGCAAATAGAAACCATAGTAAACCAATGTGAGATAAAAACATCCATAAAAATGTAAAGAATTATGTCTGAACCTATAAGTTCCTCTAATCACTACATTGTCTTGCCATGGCAAGGCATTACAGAAATATTTAAAATTATTATCTCTAGTTATCTTTAACTTTCTCCTCTACACATTCCTATATCACTATAATAAAGCAATTCTTGCTAATTATTGATCTAAGCCCTTATATTTGTAGTCATTTATCAGCCCTAATATTTATTTCTCAGCAATATATAACAAATTGATTTTGATAGAGACCTTCACTTTATTTTTCCGTCTTATCCCCATCCTCACTTTTGCTTTTGTGATTTTAAGAGGATATGCTATTAGCAATATATTTCAAAATATATGTTATTCATTAGAAATATAATTTTTCTTTAGCAATAAAAATTGGAGAATCTTAATCTTGATCCTAAGCTCTTATTTAAATTATACATAAGTCAAACCATGCTAAAACATAATGCCTTAAAACAACCACATATAATTTCCCATGATTCTCTGTTTTGATATTTTTTGCTATTTTAAATGTATTCAATATTATATCTATATTCTTTGGTTGATATTAAACCTATAGCAAAAATAATTATGTTTCTCATTTTCACATTGTGGACTTTACAACTAGAAAACTAATGTGGGTTTATGTTAATCACATTTTAAACTGTAACTCAGTATCTCAGTAAATGAAATATTCGTGAACCTAACTTCTTTTCTAGATTAAATTCCAAGAAATCTGGAATTCTAATTTTCCCTATTTCTTTTAGATAATTGCAGGTGATGCTAAGATCACTGGAGATGGTAGAAAAACAAGACATAATTGGCTGAACCATGAGTCACCCCTTGCAAATGACATCCACTAATCAAAAATAACTATTCTGAAATTCCAGGTAAATAAGAAACAAGTTTTATCACATCAAGTTACTCACTGATGATTTTAAATTTCCACATTTTATTATATTGTGTTCTCTATATAATTTAAGATAGACTTGTTAATTTTGTACCTTGCTTTGTGCTTTTTATCAATATATTCTTGTCATTTAATTTTGTCCAATGAAATAGTTGATCTATATTGCTTTGTTTGTTTGTTGAGCTGCCGATAGCGTATTTTAAAGTGCTAAAAACTTAGTACTAAGTTTTAGCTCTGTGCTCTGAAGTCACCTTCCGTAATGATTACGAGATCACATATTGTGACAATGATTGAACCAGAATAGGTCAAAATGTAAAGCAATTATCTTTCCGTCCTATATAATCTCTTATATATTTTACCCTATACATGACATTCATTTGTCATTATCCCATCATTATCCCATATGTTAGAATGTTTTATAATAGCTTTATGTAATGTGCTTCTATGTACAAGTGGCAGATCTTTTACACTTTTCAGCAGTTATTCTAGGATCTTTTTTTTTTTTTTTTTTTTTTTTTTTTTTTTTTTTTTTTTTTTTTTTTTTTTTTTTTTTTTTTTTTTTTTTTTTTTTTTTTTTTTTTTTTTTTTTTTTTTATACCAAATCTACATATCTTTCCTAGGCCATTTCTAAATGCTTTCAAACATAGAGCCAGAATCTAGTATTTTCTTTGAAGGACTACACAATGCTCTATTTTTTATAACAGCTACTGCTTTACCCAAAATGGTACATTTGTTTGAGGGTTTTTTTCTCACTCTTGAGAGTACTTCAGTACTTCATTGTTTTTAGATCAGTTAATAACTGATCTAAAAAAAGTCTCTCTGAATCTCTTTAAAAATCACTTAGGTAAACTATTCTTGATATCTCAGAAAAGATAATGTTCTGATGATATGCTGCTTTATGATAATTTAATTTGATGACATGCTACATTCTGTTACTTCTTTTTTTTTTGGCAAATAGCCTAATAATGTAAAGAAAAGAAGAAAGTTAAATGACAAGATCATTTTTACAAGGGAGTGAATAAAATGTAGCTTAAAATGGAAAGAAATCATTTGTAAGATATCTCTCTCTGTTTTTTGGACCACACCCTGAGATGCTCAGGGATTAATCCTGGCTATACACTCAGAAATCGCTCCTGGCTTTGGGGGACCAAATGAGATGCAGGGAATCAAATCGACATCAGTCCTGGGTCAGTCGAGTGCAAGACAAACGCCTTGCCACTGAGCTACTGCTCAATCCCAAGATATCTTTTCTATCACTATTTTAATTGTGGAATCACAATGTATATTATTTTTAGTGATTTTTGTTTGGTATTTTAAAAATAATTTTAGGGTTTTGAGACATAGTCAGTGAATAGTGCAATTGCCTTGCAAGAAGTCAATATAGATTCGAACCCTGGTAGCCATTAGGATACCCTGAGCACCTCCAGAAGGGATTCCTGAGTGTAGTCAAGAGTAAACCCTGAGCTTAACTTGGTGTGGAAATAAAATAAAAAATAAATTAATTTAAATATTTTATTAATAATACTCACTTGATATTTTCTTCATCTGTTCATATTTGAATTTCTTATAACTTAGCAACCAAAGACACTCTAAACAATAGTTCACTCTAAACCATATTTACTGTACATTCCATCGTACAAAACTTTTGAAACAAAAAAATGTCAACCGAAAATCGAGAAAATTGTCTTATACGCCGAGTATATTCCGAAAAATGTTTCAATATGCCACTAAACGAAAATTGTCTGAATATTGCCACAAAACGAATTTTCCAATTCGATCCTGCACCAACCACTGCAAGGCTGCTCGGTCCAAACTGCCTCTCTAACTCGGTCAATCCAAGCAAGCTTTTGATGCATGCAAATAAGACAATGTTCTGGACCCGAATCTACACTGTCAAAAGCCTGCTCACATGGGCCAGAGTCAGAGAGGAAGTCTATTACAGTAGAACCTTTGAACCTTTGCTTGTTGTGATTGACTCACTGTGGTACATACAGTGGCAGCACAGGAACGTTCTGTCTGATACAGTGAATATTGGCCTAAACCTATGTTTTATTTGCAAAATTAGGGGTCGTCTTATATGCCTGGTCGTCTTATACGCTGGCAAATATAGTATACAATGAACAATTCATTGTTGAGCTCTAGTTTGTAGTAAATATCTCATTGGCAACTTGGAATATTAGAATTAGATAAATATACACCATTCTTAAAAACAGCAGTAGACTTTAAGTATAGCAGAGTTTTGAAGAGCTATATAAACTTACTTGTAGTTATACTATACTCTTGAAATATGAAACATTTGATGAACATCGTAGCCCTTTCAGAAGATTGGAAAGTTAATACAGTGAGTAGGCTATTCATATTGTTCACCAGGAGTGATTAATGAGTAGAGTAAGAAAGAAGCCCTGAATTACACTGATTTTGCATGTCCATCATTTTTATTTCCATTCTAATCTGAGTTATATGAAGTATTTATAATTTTCTATTTTTGAGCTCTTTTGGAATACACTAAGAATTACTTATAATTGGAAATAACCCTAGGTGAGTTTATATGACTCCGATTTCTTGCAGTAGAGATCAGAGAGTCTTGGGCAAATAATATTTTGCATTGAACTCCTAAGATAACAGCTGAACATTCTAGTAGGAGTAAATGAAGTAGGACATGGTTTGGAATCATGTGCATATTGGAGAGTCACCACAGAATGTACAGACTAGGAGAGGTTTTTTTCTGGACAGTTTATGCCAGGACTAGAGTATTATAACCTTGCAAAATTCACAAAGGTTAGACAACCTGACAGAGCAGAGGAAATGCTGTATTAGGGAACAGAGTTTGCCTGAGGTGATGTGAAGAAGCTGAGCAAGGAAATATGCTATACCTGAAGATAGTAATGTGGGCAACCCACTTGTGAATAATCAATTTTTGGCTTAGTACTGTACATGCCTCTGGGTGTTTTTGCAATGCATTCTTATTAGGATAGAACCTGGTCATAATTAGTTATTCTATAATTTGCTACATCCCTTATAAGTAATTTTTATTAAATAGACTTACTGTTTCTCGGTAGGAATTCAGTTCCACTTGCTATTTGTAATTATTCCATAATTTTATTTTCTATTTAGAAACACATTAATATTTTGCAGTCATTTATAGTAATAATGATTACTTTGAAAGCTAAAAGCATAATGACAGGGTTGTACAATATCAACAGCTGCTCATTCTAAGGTAAAAAGATTTAGTTTATGGGAAATACTACTCCTTGTATATTTGCAATTTTACTTTGGTATAGAAGTTAAACTTGTCAGAGTTATTCAAGCAAAGTTTGCAAAAGTGCTTTGTATTCTCTATGAGTTATTAAAAGTATTTATACAAGAAATGGTATTTGTATATGGCCAGCTATATAGGAAGAAAATGAGATCTTGTTTATTTTAGAGCTTCATACAATCCTAAATAGGCAAGAACAAGACAATTCTTCCATCTTTATTTAAAGAAATGACCAGTGATAAGATAATTTGTATGCTTAAAAATGACAAAAACAAAACAAAATTCTAAAACTACTTTGTAATATTTAAATGAATTGAGTGACTATAGAACAATTGCTGGTGTGCACAAAACCTGAGTAACAGCCCAGTGGGTAGGAAAGTTTGCTTTGCACATGGTCAAACCAGTTCCATCATCATCATTCCATGAATAATTCCTTTGTGCAGTACCTATTACTCATGAGAATAACCTGGCATGTAAACAAAACAAATAAATTAACAAAGATCAAAACAAAGGTATAAGTCACTTTCGTTGTGGCTTCATAAATTTTAACCTTATGTAAGCCCCTCAGAAGTAAGACAATATTTATAATATATCAGAAGACTGTATATTTCAATGGTGGTATAGAAATATGATTTTACTCTACTACATAACTATATTGATTTGATTTAAACAGGGTTAAAGATATTCAAATAAATTCTAATTTTGCCTAGAGTTAAAAGGGTCTTTTTGCACCAAAAAGATTGGTATTCAGGATTTGATCCTAGTGCTATGTTCAGGACTCCTGGTGGGGCTTGAAGGACCCTGGGACATCTATGATCTAACACAGATGAACCATATGCAAGGGGTGTACTGTACCCACTGTACTATATCTTCAGCAACATGAATATTTTTCTCTTTCCCAGAGAAGAGTATATTGTAACAGCAACTTGCAGAACCACATAACCAAAGGCCAGAAGATTTAGGGAGTAAGAGGAGGATGTTCAGCTATTTTAGTGTAATACTAAAATATTAAATATTTAAGTATAACATAATATGAATGATTTTAGTATACTATAATAGTCTTATATTTAAAATCATGTATAATAAAATTCAGAATGCACTATAAATGTTTATTCTGAAAAAATACTTGGAATATAATTTAGTCCTATTTTTTTTTCTTTTTTAGTCTTTGGACCACAGCCGGTAATGCCCAGGGCTTACTCCTGGCTATATTACGAGAAATCGCTTCTGGCAGGCTCAGGGGACCACATGGGATGCTGGGGATCGAACCTCAGTCTGTTATAGGTTAGAGCGTCAAGGCTAAAGCACTACTACTTGCACCACCGCTCCGGCCCAAAATTTACCCCTATTTTTAAAGACAAAGAAGGCATTGCCATAAGACTACCAAAGTCACCAAAAGAGGATTCACTCATAAATTACCTTCCAAAGACCCAAAAAGCTGTTGCTGAGAAAACAGTTCATAAAACTTCAAATAGTGGTCTCAGAACAAACAAGTTTCATAAATGTATTATCAAGCTCCCTTTGACCATTGAGTCAGCAATGGTCAGAAGATAAAAATCTATTTATTTTCATCTGCACATTGTGTATGTCAAGGCAAACACCAGATTAAGTAGCCCATTGATATACATCCTTGGCATTGATATGGCCCAGGTCAACACCTGGTTAAGATAAGAAGGCATATGTGTGGCAGGTTCCTGACTATAATGCCTTGGATGCTGCCAATAAAATTAGAATCATCTAATTAGTTCAGCTGGTTATTCTAAATAAAAAAATTTCATTTAGTATATAAATATAGCAATGCATAGCATAGCATAGCATAGCATAGCATAGCATAGCATAGCATAGCATAGCATAGCATAGCATAGTATAGTATAGTATAGTATAGTATAGTATAGTATAGTATAGTATAGTATAGTATAGTATAGTATAGTAAAACAGAATAGAATACTATAGTATAGTATATTTTTGAAGATTGCAAATGGTAGGGAATATATAGTGGGTTGTGGCTTCTCTTTCTAATGGCCCTGCTGTTATGATCTATCTATATGAAAAAATGTATTTTCAGCTATATTGAGTGAATGGCAAATTTTAAAAAGAAATATAAGTCTTACATTGCATAAACTTACAGAAGTATATTGTTATAAAAATAAGAAATCTAAGTCTTACATTCCATAAACTTACAGAAATATATTGTTATTTAAATAAATTTATTAAAAACACATCAATAAATTATAGATGAATTTTTTCAGAAAAGATATATAAATTTAAGGGCTACTGTCATATTTTTACAGATCATTTCCTCCTCTCCAGTCCTTATAGAGACAAGTATAATCACAAAGCTTCCATAAATTATCTGCCACATTTTAGTAAACTATGTAATTTAAACTTCAAAGTTATACCATTATGAATTACTTATTTAACCCAATTTTACAACTTAACCAATAAGATTTAAATGTAAAATATCATTGCCACACCCAAGAGCATTCAGGGGTTACTGTTAGCTCTGCACTCAGAAATAGTGCCTGGCTAACTCAGTGGATCAAATGGGATGCCAGGTATCAAACCCAATCAACAATGTGCAAGACAAATGCAATACCCAGTGTACTATAGCTCCAGCTTCAAATACTGCAATTTATAGTACATGTCCATGTTCTGATCTTTGTCTACTTAAATACCCTTATTTAAAATTTATTAAACCTAAATGAATACATATCATCTTTTTATGATAAATGGCTGATCTGAGAGTCATAAAAATTAAGAATCTATGCATGGCTGTAATTTATATGTCTAGCATACAAAATAAGCACAAGGGACTGTGAGACAAGAAAATGAAGTTGTTGATTGATCTATATATCACCTAAAACAGTGATTATCTAATCGGTGTTACATAGAAATCGTTGTTGTTTGAAATGCGATGCTTGCCATGCATAAAAACACCCTTAACACCTTTATTTCTTTTGTTATCAACAAGTGCCATGGTGACAGATGACAACATCGGTAATGGGAGAATATAATACAGTAGTTTTGTGTTTTCAGGCCTCTAGCAAGTGCTCCAAAGGTCAGGTATTGAACATGACTACAATAACTCTCAATCTGCCTTTGGAGCCATCAAATCACATAAAATTCAGTCCTATGAAAACAAGACTTCAATCATAAGGCAAACATTTGATTCTTAGTTTTATCATTCCTCACACACTTCACACTGTCAATGTAGTAAAACATTTGAGGATTAATATAAAGCGGTCATATCTTTGTCTATATAATTGTAAATAGTGACTGACTTTTCCATCCAGATTAATTTAACTCCACTAATACTTCCTAGTGCTAGTGGGCTCCTGTGCCATTCTTTTATATATATATTATAACATATATATTATATTTATAATATAAATTTATATTTATATTAATATTAACATTTATATAATATATTTATAATTTACATTATAAATATATTATATATTTATTATAAAATATATATTTATTTATTTATTGGTTTTTAAGCCATATACAGTGGTTCTCCAGGCTTACTCCTAGAAGTGCTTGGTGACATTTTAGCTTGCCTGGGATCAAGGACTGGTCAACTGTTAGAAGACAAACACACTAGCTACTATACTATTTCTACAGTTTCTATTACTATATACTGAACTTCGTTTATACTATACTTTGCTCCGCTATTTTTTTTTCATGTTTAAACTTTACTTTCTGATGCTACTTTAGGTTTTAGTAGATATGAAAGCTCATTAGGATTGTGTAGCAAATTTTATCCTTATCTTTATTTTTATTTCTTCTGTGACATGATTATTATCATCATAGATTTTAGAAATAAGAAATTATAATTCAAGTCTAAAAAAATACCTCTTCGTATAATATTTAGGTGATTGCAAAAAATGCTGGTCCTTAGTGGTACTATCAACTTTCCCTTTTTTCCAGTGTTTCTTTTGCTCAGTATTTTTAATTAATTGCAAAATTATGCAAATTCAACTTATATTTGTTTCCACATATATATAATATGCATATATACTATATATTTAATGTATCTGACATTGTATTCTGGGCTTATATTTTTTAGGAACATTTTTTTCTTCTCTTTAAGTTGGTTCCATCAGAGTGTCTTTGCTATTACAATAGTTTACAAAGTGTTTTGTGGAATCTTTTATTTGTAAGGGATAATTTCCTAACTCCCATCCTACTTCCAAGGGATCTCGAAAAGCAATCCCTTTATCCCTATATATTATATCTGGGGGATGATCAAGGCCTATAGAAATTGTTGTCTGACTGAAAGATTAGGAAAATAAAATAAGAGCAGAGTGAAAGTAATGTAATAGGGAAGAATTTTGAAAAGCAAAATAATTGCCAATTTAAAAAAAGAAAGATGATATAAATAGATATTGTCCATATAAAATGAAAAGGGAATTGTGGAGTTTTATAAATTATTTCAAAGACTGTAATATTATTTGCCATACTATGTGCTTTATCATTTTTAACATTGGTGTAAATATTTGACAAAAATATTAAATTTCTGCACGATATTTTCCAGTCTTAGACTTACATTTATATCTATTTGACTTCAAGTAAACATGAAACCTTTATTTGTCACTGGATTTCGGACGCTACTCCTTGGTCTATGTATTTGACATGTCAAAAGTCAGGTGACAGTTTTGAAGGTTTTATTTGTGACATTTTGTGCATTGCAGAAAAACTTGAACCATTTTGTCCAGTTTTCTTCACTAGTTGATGAATTTGTTGCAGAAATTATATAACTATATAATTATAGTTATTTAACTATAGCTCTTGCAGTGAACAGAACTTTACTAAAATATAGTGATCATATATTTATTTTGAATAAATATATGGAGAACAGGGGATGTGATTTAATTAATATTAAAATAGATGGCAGGCAACAATTTGCTCTATTGTGGAATTTGTATTTATATTAATAATTACAAAGAAATAAAAATGCAAAGAAATAAAATTATGAGAATAAAATATGGTAGCCAATTTGAGGGTTCTCCAAATCTGCAAATTTAATTATTGTATATGTCAGGGACCATTTCACTTTATGTCTTAAATGTTTGAAAGTCTCATACCTCAGATTTGTAATAGTGTAAATTATAAATTTACAATCCTATAAAACTTTATACAATCTGTATTTTTTTTGGTTTTGATTTTGACCATGTCCAGCTGAGTCCAGGGATTACACCTGGATCTTTGCTAGGGTCACTCCTAGATGTGCGCAAGAGACCCTTAACAGTGCTGAGATAAATCCTGTTAGCCACATGGAAGGCAAATGTCTTATCCTATTTATTATCTCTCTTCAAAATATCAGGTTTGTTTTTTTTTGTGGTTTTTGGGTCACACCCGGCAGTGCTCAGGGGTTACTCCTGGCTCCATGCTCAGAAATTGCTCCTGGCAGGCACGGGGGACCATATGGGGCACCGGGATTCGAACCGATGACCTTTTGCATGAAAGGCAAATGCCTTACCTCCATGCTATTTCCTGGGTCCCTGTAAATTTGATTATTATTTTTAAAGTAAGACCATGAATATCCAGTTGCTTATGGTATAATACTTATTTCACATTGCTCAGAATTTGTTTTAAATACCCAGATTTTCTATGTCCATTTTTCATTAATTCACATATAAATCATTCTTGAGCTACAGTCATATCTCACTGATAATATTCCTCAAAATCCATGTTGGGGCTCTTGTTTGTTCTGTTTCTTGAAATTCACCACTTTCCTCCGGGCCTGTTCCTGATGCTGTAGAATCTTGGGGCTCTGACGTTTGCCTCAATATGTCCAAAAGTCCATAGTCACATGGTTTTCCTTAGTCTCTGGCCACATACAAATGGATGAGCACTGCTGCTTTATCTCTGACTGGATTCAAATGAAGTGTCAAAGAAATTTATCAAACCCTCAAAAATCCAAGAGGAAATTTTATTGTAAGTGATGCTATTTCTATGTCTTACCATTACATTATGCAATTGGTAACCCTCCTTTTAGGTCAGATTTAGAAGTAACTAATAATTTTGGCTGGAGAGATTACAGTGATTAAGTTACTTCCCTCGTATGTAGTTTACCGCGGTTTTATCCCTGTTAACTTATGTAGTCACGCAACCTCATAAAAGAAAATATATCTGAGTGCAGATCCAGGATTATCAGTTGAGTTTTACCAAGTGTGGCCCCCAAACCAATAAATAAATAATTAAATGTCTAATTATCTTTGGTAAATTATCTAATGACACTTTCTTTTTGGTTCCACCTTTACCTTAACAATTGTATTCATAATATAGATGGATAAAGGTTTTAAGGCGTTATTAAAACACTGATTTACTTTAACTTTAAGATGCAAAATATATTTCCATATACATTAAGACATAGAGCTTTTTAGTCATTGCTCTTGGAATATTATGTTTCTTTCCATAGTCTTTATACTTCCATTTTTTACGTAAAGTGTCAGAAGCAAACTACTTCCTTCCTAATTTGCTAAAGATAAATATTACTAAAGTGAATAAAGCTAATTTCAGATCACTTCTATCAGTACTTTTCTTCCTTAAGGGAGGGGAAACTGACAAGTAATTAAAGTTTATTAGCTCATAAATGAAAGGTACAAATTTTGCTTAGGATAAAATTGTATAGATAAGAATCACGCATCAGCTAGACACAGTATCAAAACGTTTGCCTTGGTCTGGGTATTAAGGATTAACTAACCAGGGAAACTACATTGTATAGATATATAGAATTATATTAGTGTCTCAAAATATATAAAGGGAACATTTTAATAAATTTTAATTAATTTTAAATGTTATTTTTTCACTACTTACATTTCAATATTTCTGTAAATCTTATTAATATAGTTCAAATTTTATGAAAATATGTCAAACATTTGAGAATATTATTTGCATAAATAATTTTTTCTCAAAAATATTTTATGTCTTTGTGTTTCACTAGATTCAATATTGATCATTTTAGTCTTTTCAATCTGTGCATGTTTTGCAGGGTGAGGGATTGTCAATTATAAATCCAAATTCTCTATATGTTATGATAGAAATGTCCTATCCAGAAAAATTAAATATGCAATTCCAGAAGTAAGGAAGTACTGTCAACTATTTAATGTCCATAAAGAATTCAGGAAAAATTTCAATTTCTAAGTAGTTTTCCTTAGCAAGTTTCAAAGAAATGATAATGAATAGTAATAAAGCACAAAATTCAAAACAACTACTCGATTTTATGCATTAATTTTTATTTCTATTAAATTTTCTTTATAACAAGTTACTGAAATAGTTAGTATTGTATATATTTTAATATGAAAATACACAGTATTGCAAGTTATAAATAAGTAGTAAAATATTACTCTCAAAACTAGCAATGGTAAAAAAAATATTACCTTATCAAACCTGGCATGTAGTTGTATACTATAAGCATTTGAAGTGTGCAGCAAGAACTCAACAAATTTATATCAAGAATGGCAGTGTACACATTTACTAAAATGGAATGCCATGTTTTGAAATATAGCCTTTCTATTTCATTGTGGTATACATGCCCTACACACATTTAATACAGTGTTTTCTTTAATGCAGTTATTGTGCTGTGGCTCTTGCTTTGTGGATTGAATCATTTGTTGTCATACTCATGGGGACAGAATTCAAAACTCCAATTTCCTGAGAGTATATTTTGGTGTAGTATTCTCTCAATATTTTTTGTATTTTGAAAAAGAAAAATATTTAAATGAGAAAGTACTCAAACCATTACTTACATTATTGTCAATACAAAATAATATGGAATTGCTATTTTAAATATGTTAATATTTAAATAAAACTTTATTGACACATGAGGACTTCTATTGGTTTATGAGTTATCTATGTATCTATGACTTTTCTCCAGTTACACAATACATTCTATATTTGCATTAGAGACCAATGAACCCATAAATTTCCATAATTTTTAATTTTAATTTTATTTTCACTTTCATATGCATCCCTCATTTAGTTGATTTTTATACCCTGGAATCTAATTACAAATGCTCCATACTATTATGAGATGCATTGGTTCAGAGGTTTTCACAGAAAGAAGCTTGCTTTTGAAAATACACATTTTAATAAATTATAGATTAAAATTATATTGTTTTTCTTCCAATTGCTTTTGTATTTAGGAGCATACTGTAATTTTTGAGTGATTTAATAACACTTGATTGGAGACTTCATTTTAGATAACAATAATAATTGATTATTGTTTTCTTCAATACTGGGTTTATTTAACTCTTTGATCTGCATCCTGGACACTAAAAAGATAATTCTCTTCATTTTCCAATGATTTTCTATTCCTTTACTTGTAACTGCACCAATTTTGTAGACCAAAGAAAGTGTATTGCATTCTTTACTAAATAATTTGATTATTTAGCTTTTGAATTTTATTATTTTTTTTGGGGGGGTCACACCCGGCAGTGCTCAGGGGTTACTCCTGGCTCCATGCTCAGAATTGCTCCTGGCAGGCACGGGGGACCATATGGGGCACCGGGATTCGAACCGATGACCTTTTGCATAAAACGCCTTACCTCCATGCTATCTCCCGGGCTATGGGCTATATTTAAAATACTTGGGAATTTGGGGGCCGAAGCGGAGGTGCAAGTGGTATGGCGTCTGCCGTGCACACAGTAAGCTAGGACAGATGGCAGGAAGTTTGACTTCCGGGCATTCCATATGGTCCCCGAAGCCAGGAGTGATTTCTGAGCACATATCCAGGAGTAACCCCTGAGCATTACCAGGTGTGACCCAAGAGCCAAAAAAAAACCCCAAGCTTTGGAATATTGCTGAATGGAAGTCTTACTCATCAATTAGATCTGGATAGAATATCCAGATAAAACATATCTGGATAGTATATAACTTGCATTTCTAATACATTCTTAAGGAGCAAGAAGTTAAAATACGATGGCATGTTATTCTAATTGTAGGGAGAGCCTCAATCTACTTGAACTATTGTGGGGATGAGGGTAAATCCATTGAATTTCTCCTGAATTAAAATGAAGAAAAATGTCTTTTCAAGAATGTAACTCATAAGGAGATAGATTATTAAGAAATTAAGATGAGGTGGCTCAAAAGGCAAAGAGAATGAAGTTAATAGCAACAGTAGAGGCATTGGAATTGAAGAATACTTTGGGATAATCTAGTATCCGTGCTTACATAGCAAATCTACAGCCCATCTGCTGAAGTTTCACACAGTCAGCTGGCCTGGAGGAAAGGAATAAATATTCAAACTAGAGTGGCAATAAAATCATAGCAAATTATAAAGCATAGTATTGGCAAAACTCCCGCTGAATTGGTTGACTTATTTCTATTGCCCAGTGGCAATTGGCTAGTAGGGTTGATACTAAGAATGAGTGTTTGAATGCCAAGCTACATATTCAGGATAACTTATTTTTTTGAACTTTGTCACATATCTGGGATATTGAATTCAGTTCTTTGTCAGTAAATATGCTTTCTCAAAGACACAGGATGTATCTAAACCATCGTATGAGAACAATTGTGCTTGAAATCAGCAAAATCTTCAGTGATTAAATAAGAAACAAATAGACTTAGGAAGAATTTTAAATGATTCAACTATCACTAAAGGCTCTTTATAATTATGAGGATAACATATAATGGCAAGTTTTTAATTTTCCAGACAAGAAATCTAAGAATGTTTTAATTAATAAAACCCCTACTTTCTTTCCTTTAAATGCTCAACTCATGTCTTGACATTTTAAAAGTGAGTTTGGTACTTATGATTGATAATATTAACTTTTACATTTAGCCATCTTTCATCACTTTATTGATTTGTCTATTTTATTATGGCTTTTTCTTTGATCTCATTTAGCATTTCAGTGCACTTGATTGATTTTGCCCTGTGGTGAATTTGCATTTAAAATTTGTATTCAGTAAAAGCATTTTTAATATTGGGCATAAACATGGAATTTCAAAGACCACTGTATAAGCTATTTTTGAGAACAGCCTAAAATAAGTAGTGGTACAAAGGAATAAAGAGTTATTTAAGTCATGATTTAAAAATAATTTTTTTTTTTTTTGGTTTTTGGGCCATACCCAGTGACGCTCAGGGGTACTCCTGGCTATGCGCTCAGAAGTCGCCCCTGGCCTGGGGGACCATATGGGGCACGGGGGATCAAACCACGGTTTGTCCAAACCTAGTGTGGTAAGGCAGGCACCTTACCTTCAGCGCCACCACCCAGCCCCCTAAAAATAATATTTTTAAAGTGAAATCTATTACTATGCATGTTTAGCTGCATTTTAAAATGACATTTGTGTTCATTTTATACAATGTAGGGAGAACATACAAAAGAAGAGAGGGTATCCATCTACATACATCGTTCTTTTATTTTATTATACATATATCATTCTTTTATTTTTATTATATCTTTAGCTGGATATCATATCCAACTGCATATTATAGATTTTTGCCATTCATTCCATTTGTACTTACAAAAGTGAATAATCTCATTTGTTTAAGAACCTCATACAATTTACTTAATGATATGTAATAATTAGATATAAAGCATAACAGTGGTGTGTGCATTTATTGTAGCAAGTATTGGAGTTCAAATCATGAAGACTTTACCTGAAGAATACTGCCGATGTAAATGGATTTTTAATTATACTTCAGTATTATTGTGCCTAAAGATGAGATGGTGATATGGAGAAAAATACAACTGCAATTGATCAATTATCTCTCTTCCTTTCTCTGTCAATTGATCTGAATTTATTTTTGTGAGGTAATTCAGTAAAGTCTTTTGAGTTATGATAAATGCAATGAAATGTTTCTAAACATGATTTTTTTTT